>JAQQSV010007069.1:0-14113 GCA_028646515.1 Pseudochirops corinnae
AGAGTTGTCTTTAGCTGTGCATTGTTGAGGATAGTCCAGTTTATCAAGGTTGTTCATCATATGTACGATGTGTCTGTGATTGTGTACAGGTTTTGCCTGGTTCTGCTCTTCTCACTTAGCATCAGTCCGTATAAGCCTCTCCAGGTAATTATGAAGTCTGTCTCCTTCCCATTTCTTATGATATAATTTTCAATCTGGTGCAGCTAGTCTACCTTCCTTTGCATTTTTCCCATTAATTCCCTCGATATTCTTGACCTTTTGTTCTTCCAGATGAATTTTGTTATTCTTTTTTCTAACCCTGTGAAATCTGTTTTTGGTGGTTTTACTTGGTATGGCCCTGAATAAGTAATGAAACTAATTTCTGTCAGTAGCTTCTAGCCCTTCACTATAGTTTTGAGCTTTTTTTTTGCTCCACAGACTATTTTTTGCCTTAATAATTTTCCTTAACACCAAACTATTTGTATTTATTTGGTTCCTCATCATTTTCTTTGCCTCTCCACCAAATTTTATGTTTATTATCTCTCTCCTTTTCCCTCTCCCTCTCCCTCTCCTTCTCCCTCCCTCTCCCTCTCTCTTCCTCTCCCTTTCTCTCCCTCTCTCTCCATCTCACTTTCCCTCCCCCTTCCTTTTCTTCCCCTTTTCCTTTCCTATTTTTTTCCTCCTCCTCCCTCTTCACTCTCCCCTATTCCTCTTTTTCCCTCTCCCCCTCCTTCCTCCATTTCAATTCTCCTCTTCCTTGTCTTTGTCAGTACCCTTCCTCTTTTATCCAGATTTTAAGTTTCAGGTACCTCCCCTTACCTCGTAAGCTCCACACCAGTGGCTGGTCTTGTCATCCTCTTGTTCTTTTAAGTACCATGTGACCTTTAAGGATGGAGTATGACTCCAAAGTGGATGCTTTTAGTTGAAATACTTTAGAAGAACTTTTAATTTCTCATTACCCTCTAATAATCTCCTTTTCTTATGCTCCCATACAATAGATGACAAATACTGCAGCCATTTCACCATTTTTCTGTCTTTAGAGTGGAACTTTGAGAGTTTTAAGTGAATTGAAATGACATAAATGATTTAGTAAATCAGCAAATCATTTCTCCACTCACTAGATAGCTTTCTTTTCTCAGTAATAATTCCAGTAATTGCTATTTATATGGTGCTTTAAGGTTCGTAAATCTCTTTGTGTGATCTCATTTTGATCTTCATAACTACCTATGAGGTAGCTTCTGTGGCTATTATTATCTATTATTACCTATTGTTACAGACAAGGAAAATGAAGCTTGGAAAATTAAAGCAATTCCCCATATTCACACAGCTAGGAACTGATGGAGGTAGGGATTTTACCTTAACATCATTACACTGTCTCTCTCAGTGAAGAGGTGCCTCTCACACCTGCTTACAGATTAAATAGTTGTACTTTAGTAATGGGATCCATAAACAGGAAATATATGTGTCATTTCTGCAGGATCCTCAAAAGCATACCTGTGGAACACATGGTCTGGCAGGTCTGAAAGTCTCTGAGTATGTGTGGGCTCAGTGACTAATTATGTGTTTGATCTGAGTACCAGCCTAGGTGTGTTCAGAAAAACTTATCACTAGAATGTTGGCCATGAAACAAAGAATTTTTCTGGCTTCAGTAACTCATATAACTGTCTATTAAGACAAAAACAGCTAGGTGGTGCACTGGATAGAGCTGTGGACTTCTTGTTAGGGAGATGTGAGTTCAAATCCAGCTTTGGTGACTTACTAGCTATGTGATCCTGGGCAAATCACTTAAACCCTATCTGCCTGTTTCCTCAACTGGAAGATGGGAATAATAATAGGGATATTAGTGGAGGTAATAATAACTCCAGGATTGTTGTGAAACTCAAATTGGTAAAGTATCTAGCACACAGTAGGTGCTTAATAAATGCTTATTTATTAATAATTCTTCCTTCCTTCCTTCCTTCCTTCCTTCCTTCCTTCCTTCCTTCCTTCCTTCCCCATGGAGGAGTTGAGATGGGCAACAGTGAAAATTGTGTGATAATCTTTGAAAAAATGAGTCCTTGAAGTGTAAAAGTATTCTTATTGAATCCTTAATGTACATTAATATACACATATGCTAGGTCTTTGAAGAGCAGGCAATTTTGGACGGTATAAATTTGGAATGCCTGTCATGAACTCTTTTTTTTTTGCTTTTTGGAGGGCACTTGGGGTTAAGTGACTTGCCCAAGGTCACACAGCTGGTTTTTGTGTTAAGTGTCTGAGGCCAGATTTGAACTCAGGTCCTCCTGACTCCAGGGCCAATGCTCTATTCACTGCACCACCTAGCCACCCCTCTGTCATAAACTCCTTAAGGACATGTGAAGAAGAATCCAATCTAGAATATTAAATATTTGGGAGCTTCCCACCCTGGAAGATATTTGGGAGCTAACCAGCTTCCCACAGAAGGACACTCTTTAGATAAAGTATAAAAGGCTAAGTCATGGAACCCCCCTTCCCCCAAGAACAAGGTGGCTGCTTACTGTATTTATTCTCTGAATGTAGACTTGATAAGTTGGTTCATGGTTCATAGACCAAGGATGAAGAAGTTGGAATACATCTCTGTCCCTCCTCCTGTGAATAAAGGCACTTCTCTGACTGTAGACCATATTTAAGAAGAATGACATAGGAAGAATTTGCTTGTCATGTTTGGGTTCCTTATTATACCCTTCCTCTTCATTCTTCTTGTCATTCTTTCCAAAACTTGCAAAATAATTTTATTATGATGCCAAGGATTTCTCCTTTAGGAGAAAAGGCTTTGAAAGACTCCTCTTGTGAGAGAGAGGCAGCATGTCGTTGGGGGTAGATTGTTGGACTTGGATTCCAGTCTGCCTGAGACACTTAGCAGGATGTGACCCAGGGTAAGTCACTTAACTGCTCCTTGTTCCTTTTAATTCCTTATCAATAAAGAAGAGGGGGCTGGACTACATGATCTCTAAAATTATGGTCATATGAACTTTCTTGTTTCTTGTTCTTTATTTACTGTGCCACAATTAGACTGTTCTGCAAATTGGAAAATGGACCATTCCATTTACTTAGAGAAATGAATTCCTTATACAAGTACATAAGTTATATGTCATGCCTTGAAAGATTGAACAGCACGTATGGGGGCTGACAAGTAAAATTGAACAAGGTATAGCTAGAGAGTAAAGGAGAATGTTACAGCCACAGAAGATTATGTGGAGAGAAAAATCTATCTTCCATCATTTGGATGGCTGAGTAGCTCTGTCAAGGGTAAAATTCTCCACTCTCCTATCGTGACAGTTATTTCTGTAAAGTGAAGGCTACTGTGACTGACTCAGTGTTCTTTCCTTCTACTAAAATACATAGTAGTACATAGAGGATTAGGGTTAGAGGGCAATAGGGGAGCAGCAGGGGTGGGTATGTGTGAAGGAACTTATGTCTCAGGAGGGAGTTATTCCCACTCTCTTTAGACCAAAGAAAGAATGGAGTAAATTGTTGAATTAATGAAGATACATGTTGAAAATGGATGTGGCTTAGTGGATAGAGAGCCCAGCTCAGACTAAATACCTAGGCTCAAGGTCTACCTCTGACACATCTGCCCATGCAGATATATTGTCTAGACAGATCACTACACGTCTACTTTCAATGAAGTAGATGATCAGTATATGTTTGCTAAATAAATACAATAATTTTGGTAAATTTTATCAGCTATATCACAAGCATG
Organism: Pseudochirops corinnae; assembly: GCA_028646515.1. Classification (NCBI taxonomy): domain Eukaryota; kingdom Metazoa; phylum Chordata; class Mammalia; order Diprotodontia; family Pseudocheiridae; genus Pseudochirops; species Pseudochirops corinnae. Next base: position 3,701 of record JAQQSV010007069.1, read on the forward strand.
GAGAAATTCTCAAATATATAAATAAATTCTGAATTGCTTGATACCATTTGACAGGCTTAATTATGATGAATAACAAGAACCAAACCAAAGGCTGAAATGACTTATGGGCCTGGCTTGTCCTGTCACCTACACACAGGGTTATACCTAAAGCATTCAAGGCAGATGATAATTGAGACAAAATTTAAAAAACATAATCTTCAATTCCCAATGTAGATCCATCCCTTTCTACCTCCTGAACCATCGCTTGTACCAAAGAATGAAAAAGGAAATAAGCAGATCAAAAAAACTATCCTACACATCAACCAAGTCACCGGTACAGTACAATATTTCATGTCTGTAGTCCTCTGCTATTACAAAGAATGAAGCAAGCTGCATACGGGGGAGAAGTTTCTCAGATCTGCTCTTAAAGATTGTCAGAGGCAAACTCTCTCAGCGCCCAGCTGAACTTTAGATAACCCTCATTATACATTAGCAAGTAATAATGGCTAGCATTATATTGCTTTGAGGTTTGCAAAGCATTCTTCTTGTGCTGACTAGTTTGAGCTTCATGATAGCCCTGTACTATTATTTTCTTTATTTTAAAAATGATTTTTGTTTGTTTTTTTTGGAGGGGGGAAGGCAAGGCAATTGGGGTTAAGTGACTTGCCCACAGTCACACAGCTCTTAAGTGTGACAAGTATCTGAGGCTGGATTTGAACTCAGGTCTTCCTGACTCCAGGGTCGGTGCTTTATTTACTGTGCCACCTAGCTGCCCCTTAAAAATTATTTTTGACATTAATTTTTAAAGTTTTGAGTTTCAAATTCTCCCCTTCTCCTAGCCCCTCTTTCACCCATTGAGAAAGTAAGCAAAATATGATACTCATTTTATATGTGAAGTCATCCAAAACACATTTCTATATCAGCCATTCTGCAAAACAACAACAAAAAGGCTAGAAAAATAAAGTGAAAAACAATATGCTTCAGTCCGCATTCAGAGCCCATCAATTCTCTCTCTGGGGGTGGATAGCATTTTTCATCATGAGTCCTTTGAAATTGTCTTGGCTCATTGTCTTGATCAGAGTAGTTAAGTCTCTCAGAGATGATCATTATTACGGTATTGCTGTTACAATGTTCTCCTGGTTCTGCTTACTTCACTTTGCTTCAGTTCTTACAAGTTTTTCCAGGTTTTCTCTGAAACCATTCCCTTCATCATTTCCTACAGGGCGCTGTTATTATCCTCAATTTACAGATGAGGAAACTGAGGTAGAGAGAGAGAGGGTAAATGACTTGCTAGGGCAGTGGTTCTCAACTTTCTTAATGCTATGCCCCTTTAACACAGTTCCTCATGTTGTGGTGACCCCCAACCATAAAATTATTTTCGATGCTACTTCATAACGGTAATTTTGCTACCGTTATGAGTCTATCTGATATGCACGATGTATTTTCATTGTTACAAATTGAACATAACCCACAGGTTGAGAACCACTGTGCTGGGGTCACATAACTAGAATCAGAAGATTTGACATCAGATTTCCTGATTCCAAGTCCTACATTGTGCCATCCAGTTGCCTCAAGTATAAGATTCATTGACTTGAACCTGAGAGATTTTAGAGATTGTCAGCCCCCTTACATTTCATGTAAAGAGGCTGAAGTCTGGAAAGGCGAAGCAACTTCTTCAATATCATACGGTATGTTAGTTGTCAGAATTGGAACTAGAGTCCAAGTCTCCTGACTCAGTCTAGTGATTTTCCTGTTACCCTTGGCTGGCCCATCAATATCAGGAGCACTTTCCCTAGTTGTTTTAATCCGATTTCATTTTCCAAAGTGGAGTTATAGACATAGAGAAGCCCCAAGGTGGAGATGACATGCAGGTCAGAAATGAGTATGGACATGAGAGAAACATATCTCTTCTTGGAGTAGATGCTTAAAGTATTGATAAAGTCTTAAGGGAATAGTGTTGGCAAGATAAAGAAATGCTACTACTGATTCAGATTCTTAAGAACAGAGATGATTGGAAACATAAACTTGAGATTTAATAAGATTTCATTTGGAGAAGAAAGGAACAGAGGTACTTTCTGTTCAAATAATTTATTAATATCTTTTGTTTTCCTGGCAAGAGAGTAAATCCTAATAACAAGGAATGAAAGAGAAAGTGTAATGAAAAACCTACCAACACGTCATATTGTCCAGAAAAAAATTCCTAACAATTAGAGCTGCCGCAGAGTAAAATTACCTGCTGCAATTGGCAGTGGCTTTCTCCTCCTGGATGACCACTTGTGAATTATGTCAGAAAGGAGATTCCTTTCATAAATGGGTTGGACTAGATTGATGTAGAATTCTCATACAAATGGTAAATTTTGTGATTCTGTTTGAATTCCCAGAGATTATTAACATAGTACCTTAAACAGCATAAGCACTAAATAAATGCTTTTTTACTGACCAACAACTTAGGTAGTTCCAAACTCATTACTCCCCCATGTCTGTCTCTTTCTTTCTCTTTCCCTCTGTTCTTCTTTGTTTTCTCCTTCCTCCCTCCCTCCCTTCCATCATTCCTTCCTTCCTTCCTTCCTTCCTTCCTTCCTTCCTTCCTTCTTTCCTTCCTTCCTTCCTCTCTTCTTCTCCTTCTCTTCCTCCTCTCCCCTCTTTTCCTCCCCCTCTCATCTCCTCCCGCCTCCCCCTCTCTGTCTCTGTCTCTCTCTCTGTCTCTCTCTCTCTTCTGAACAGTACAGGTGTCAATGTCCATTGATTGGGTCCTCAACCACTTTAGAATTCTGTTTATTTTATTGTCCATAGTGGTTGTTGATGCCAACAAGTATCAAGTTGGCACTATGATGTGAAATCCGATGGGAGGTCCTTACAGTCCTTTGCAGGTCTAGAAAAGGGGAAAAAAAAGCTTCCTGGCATCCTATGACTCATAGAGTTCCCTTAGCAATGATGCCAGGGCAAGATACTAATTTACAGTGTCTCCAGTTATTTGAAGACATGGCCATGAGATAAAAGGTTACCAGGAGAAAAAAGGAAGGAATCTAGAGGGATGTAGTATGTATCTTTTGTGATTCTGACCTGATGAATCAGAGAAAGAGTATGCTGGAATACAATGAACTAAGACAATTCTGAAGGACTTATGATGAGAAAACTTGTCCATTTCCAGAGAAAGAACTGATGGAGTTTGAATGCAGATTGAAGCATATTTTTTAAAGCTTTGTTTTTCTTGTTTTTTTATTTGTTTTCTTTTCCAACATGACTAATATGGAAGGATATTTTGTATGACTACACATGTATAACCTATATAAAATAGCTTACCTTCTCAATAAGGGGGATGGGGAGGGAGGGAAAGAATTTAAAATTTTAAAAATTTTAAAAATTTAAAATTAAAATTTAAAAAAATTTAAAATTTTTTTTAAAATGTTAAAAATTGTTTTTACATGCAATTAGGGAAAATAAAATGTTAGCTGATGTATTTTTTAAAGGGAAAAAGTATACTAGGACCAGAGTCAGACAGGTCCTGTCTCTAACAGTTACTCCTACCTATATGGTATGGGTGAATCACTTAACTTTTGGGGGCCTCAGATTCTTGTTCTTGCAGTCTCTTTCAGTGCCAAATCTATTATCTTATGATCAAGGAAATATATTCAGATACCTGATGATGAAGCTAGGGAGATGATGAACCTCATTTATCTAGGTAGTCAACTTTAGAGTAGGAGTTCTTAAATCAGTATCTACAGATGATGGATTTCAGGGGGTTCATGAATTTGGATGGGGGGAAAATATATCCTTATTTTCACTACCTTTTGGCTTCTTTCAAAATCCAATATATTTTATGCATTTAAAAACATTATTCTGAGAAGGGATTTATAGACTTCCTCAGACTTTAGCCAAAGACTTACCATGTGCACACGTGTGCAAGTGCCCACACACACGTACACACATATACACACGCATTTACACATACACACATGTACACATACACACACATGTACACACACACACATTAAGAACTCCAGCTTTAGAGGAAACCACTTTATTTTTTCTCTTAATTTCCCTAATGGAGTGCCTATAAAAGAATATTACCTGGTAAATAGACACAATTATTTGGTTACTAAGCCTTACAGTATTATGTACATGTGAGGTGTTGCTTTTTTTTTTTTTTGCAGCATATATAATAACACATTGGTCAAACTTAGGAAACGTTCACATACTTCTTAGGTTGAAATTTAAGTTTCATTCCAGCAGAAGGGGATATTGCTAGTGTGAATCTGGTGAAAGAACACACTTGAAAATTTAATTATCCCAAAGAAAGATGGTCTCAAATATTGCCTTGGAAAAAAAAGTTGGAGAATGACATGCTCCATCAGCCATCTCTTGGAAACCATGAAGGGTGGATGGCAATACTGGAACCATATGGGGAGGCTAGGTGGCTCAGTGAATAGAGCACTGGCCCTGGAGTCAGGAGGACCTGAATTGAAATGTGGCCTCAGACACTTAACACAAAAAACTAGCCGTGTGATCTTGGGCAAATCACTTAACCTCAATTGCCCTACCTTCAAAAAAAAATATATTGGAAATGTGTAGTGGGGTTGGATGTGGTATCTTAGGAGAAATGAGAAATTAATTTGCTTATATTCCTTTGAGCCCAGGTGGATTATACATGGCTGTTATATGGCAATAAGAATGCTATAGCTAGGTCATATGTGGTTTAATAATAATAGCTAGGATTTATAGAGAGCTTTAAGGTCTGCAAAGCACTTTACAAATATTTCCCATTTTATTCTTTTTTTTTCTCATTGACTTGTTTATTTACTTTTAGTTTACAAGATTCAGTTCCACAATCCCTTGAGTTTCGAATTTTCTGCCCTCCCTCCCCTCCCTCCCCCCCATGGTGGCGTGCAATCATGTATAGGATCTGCAAATACTTTCATATTGTACAGTAGTCTGGTTGTATAGAAGGGTTGTAACCAAGGAGTGAACAATCCTATTTAATTCTTATAGCCCTGGAGGGAGGTGATATTATCACCATTTTGTTGTTGTTCAGTTTTATTCAGTCATCCCCCACTCTTTGTGATCCCATTTGAGGCTTTCTTGGCAAAGATACTGGAATGGTTTGCCATGGCCTTCTGCAGCTCATTTTACAGAAGAGGAAACTGAGGTAAATAGGGTTAAGTGACTTGCCCAGGGTCACACAGCTAGTGTCTGATGCTGTTTTCTAACTCATGAACATGGGTCTTCCTGATTCTAAGACCAATGCTCTATCCTCTGCTCCACCTAGCTGCCCCTTCTCATTTTACAGATGAGGAAGTAGGCAGCAAGAGATTAAGTGACTTGCCTACGATCCCGTTATCAGTGTGTCTGAAGCAGGATTCAGACTAAAACTGCCTTCTCCAGCCATGGCTCCCCTCTATGTGTCCTATTCACTTGTTTTTCAGTCATACCTGACATGTCATGACCGTATTTGGGGTTTTCTTGGCAAAGATACTGGAGTAGTTTGTCATTTCCTTCTCCAGCTCATTTTATAGATGGGGAACTGGGGGCAAACAGGGTTAAATAATTTGCCCAGGGTCACACAGCAAGTGTCTGAGGTTGGAAATGAACTCATTTTAGTGCCAATGCAATATTCACAGTGCCCATGATCATTATTAATTTACCTACATGGTGTTGGATTACAAAATATAACAGACTCTCCATATAGAAAACAGAAGTGAAACATTTATTCAGACACCAGAAAACCAAATCCCAAAATGAGTAAGTCAATTCCATCATAATAGCAAAGAAGTTAATAAGCCATAACAGCACAGAGAGCCACACCATCCTTTAGCCTTCCCACAAACTAATATTTTTACTCACAAGCCTGACTGATTCCCTGTGATACGTGTTTTCCTCCTGGTCTAGTTAGCTCTGACTCACAGCTTCCTGTGGGCTCTCTTCCACCCTTTAGCAAACACCTCCCATCACAGGCTCCATGTGCTTACATTCAGCCTATTAGGGGGGCAGAGTTTATTTTCAAAGCGGGGAAGGTCTTCAAATTCCCTTAGGTTTATTAAGGGACAGGGAAGATCTTCAAATTCCCACTTCACCCATGAAGATGATTCTTTCCAATTTCGAGCCCAGTGTTCTATCACTGTGCTACCTCACTGCCCCCTCTATGTGTGGTCTCCACCTACTAAAACATAACCTCACTGAGGGAAGGGACTTTTGTATCTGTATCCCCAGTACTCAGCCTACATGGTAAGTGCTTAATAGACACTTTCATTTATTTATAATGTTAGTCAATAGTCAATAAACATTTATGAAGTGCCTATTATGTATTAGTCACTGTGGTAGGGAAATAAATAAGAAAAAGGGTCAGTTTCTGCTCTCAGGGACCTTACAATCTAATGGGGGAAAAGAATATGTAAAAGGAAGCTGAAAGGGGCTGGGGTGCCATAGAGTACCCGGTGTAGGCATACTGCATGGACTCAAAACCAAGAAGAGCAGCTGCTGGAAAATGGAAGAGTTAGCTGGAAAATTCTAAACCTATAAATCGAAGACTTTGGGAAGAGTTTATTGCTCTACCTTTCAGCCCTCCAATGAGACAGTGGGTACTGAGGAGCATTGAGTACCAAAGCTGAACCAGTTTCTATGCTGATGAGATTTCAGGTGATGCCCTTATCCTAGGGGAGCTATGGTGTTCCTAGAGCTGGACCCAAGCAGAGCAGCTGCTGGAAAATTGAAGAATTAGCTGGAAAATTCTAAACCTTCTATAAAGGGAAACCATCTTGAGAGGAGTTTATGGCACTGTCCTATAGATACCATTTGCCTTCAGATTCCCACAGTTGCCAAGGTATATGCCTGAGATATCATGGCCTCTATCTTGGTCCAGGATTTGAAATCGTCTTACCAGTTGTTAAGAAAGCTTAGTGTAACCTGTGTGTCAGAGACTCAGGAGGTCCTTGGAGGGAAATTCCAAGGTTTGTCAAGATACTAAAGAGAAGCCAGGCAATTGCTTGTTTCTCATACTCATAAGACCCATCATTCTGTCTTGGCAGATTGAGGACAACTCAGAATGAGATAATAGTGGGGGGAGAATATAAGATATTATATTATTACATGCAGTTTTGCCATAATCAATAGCCTTTCCATTCTGGACCTTAGAATATAGAAGTTTAGACTCGGAAGGGACCTTAAAGACAGTAGTCTGATTCAATAGTCTCTAGATTGAAGAAGTTCTTCTTGAGTGCGCATGTGTGTGTGTGTGTGTGTGTGTGTGTGTGTGTGTGTGTGTGTGTGTGTGTGTGTGTTTGTGTGTATGTGTGTGTCCTGGACCTGCTTGGCAGTCTAATAAAGCCTATGGACCCCCTTCTTGGAATAATTTTTTTTAAATGAATAAAACAAAAATACACGGAATTAGAAAGGAAACCAATTCTATTGAAATATAGTTATAAAAAACATTTAAAAGAAACAAACTCCCAGACCCCAGGTTAAGAACCCCCGCATTCTAAAAGAATTGGCCAGGCCACAGTGAGTGCAGAGCGCTGTTTTGGCATCCCCAAGGCAGAATGCTGTTTACACAGTTCATGCTTGCTGAACCATGTGAGAGATTCATAGGATAATCTGTATGAAGGCCAAAGTCAGTGTGGGGCACTGTCCCAAAAAAGTGACATGGAATACAAATTGATTCTACTTCTTTTAGCCAAGAGTCCATCCACAGTTGACAACATAATCTGCTATTTATTTTTTATGAAGCAGATTTTGTAACTTTTTACATGTTTCCTGTATGTTTGTGATGAGGCTGGGTTTCTCAGCTTCCCCAACAAACCAGCTCCTCCTCCTGATGTCTTTATTTCTCTTCCTCCACCCAACCCAGCTTATTGAAATCTCTGGTTCATTATTGACTCCTTCTCTCTCATTTTTATAGCACTCATTTTGCCTTGGGGTGGGGGAGCAGCAAGTGGGTCTATTTGGCTAGAAGCCTGGATGTCAGGAGGGTAGTAAAAGTGTGAGAAGACTGGAAAGGTTGGAATGGGATAAAAATGTCAAATCATACTCGCTGTGTATGGCAGTTAGGTGGTATAGTGGATACACCATGGGGCTTGGAAATCAGGAAGACTCATCTTCATGAGTTCAAATCTAACCTCAGACACTTATTAGCTGTGTGACCCTAGGAAAGACACTTAACCCTGTTTGCGTCAGAGATTCAAAGCTGCAAAGAAGATCTTCATCTGAATTGATATGAGGAGTTTCATTACCTAAGAGTTTCCTATACCAATGAAATCATAGGTTAGTCCTTATCCCCTATCAAAAACAATAATTTTAGCTAATGAGGATAATCATAAGGGGAATTTATTTAGCATTAAGGCTTACTAAATACCTTAACCACATCATCTCATTTGTTCCTCACATCAGCTCTGGGAGGAAAGTCCTATAGCCGTTATTATCCTCTAGTCAACAAAACTAACAAATATTCCTCATTTTTCCTCTCTTCTTATAGACTGTTAAGTACGTATGCTATGAACATCTGTAACTGTTTTGGGCCATATGTCTCACAAATGGGATAATCTAGGCAAAGTTTTTGCAAACCTTCAAGGGCCATATAAATGTTAACTGCCATTATTGTCTGTCATTACCCTGTTCAGTCTACCCTTTGCAAATCTATTTAAGCCTAACCAAGGCTGTCAGTTAGCTAACATGTCTTCAGAAAGCTAACTCCTACATTATCTCTTTCAGGTGCAGAATGCTTTGCTAGGACCAATAAGGACCCTGCCCACTGTAAATTTATGGTCCTCTGAATTGTTTTAAATCTTTAATCCTTTATTTCTCTGATCTGTGACCCTAGGACTATGGGGAAGCAAGGATTTAGAACTGGGAGGTACATAGTTCAACCCCCTTCTGTTTCTAAACAAAGACACCAGGGACACTAAGTGACTTCTCTAAGGTCACATATGTAGTTAGTAATAGAAGCAGAATTAGAACTCAAGTCCTCTCATTCCTAGTCAACTACTTTTCTCAATATTCCATATTTCCTCTTAACTTAATTGGCAGGTGGAAACTATAAAGAACTATAACTAGGTATGGTGGCACCTGGAGTAAATTGGTTTTGGGAGGGGTGGTGGTAGGAGAAGGAGAAGGGACATTAGCAGGAGTGAGGAGGTGCCCTTAACCTCAGGAGGAAAGGCAGACCCTAGGAGGGATACATTATGTTGATTGAACCCAAGGGATAGTGACCAGGACAGTGAAGCTGGCTTTCTGAGAGGTGAGGTATAGAGATGAAATAACATGCCCCTTGTTTTCACCCTCCTCTACACCATCCCATCCCAAATCAGTACCTGTGACAAGGCCCCAGTTTCTCAGGACTAGTTATAACTCTGCTCTAAATTAGAAAGAGCAATCATTGCATTTTTTCACTTTGGCGTGCTTGCAGATGTGAACATTGGTTAGTGGAGCTGGGTGTAAGGCATGGAGTATTGCCATTTTTTAAGACAGTCTAGCATTGGTTCTCAACCTGTGGGTTGCGACCTTTTTGGGGGTCAAATGACCCTTTCACAGGGGTTACAGGGTTTGCCTAAGACCACTGGAAAACACATATTTCCAATGGTCTTAGGAACTGAGACACTGCTCCTCTATCCATCTCCAGGCAGGTCCACCCACATGCAGATACACCCACATACGAGTATTAAAGGGTCATGGCATTAGGAAGGTTGAGGACCACTGGTCTAGAGTATGGAGCCTCACAGTGGCCACAGAGAATCCTTTTTTTCAGATTAAAGGGAAAGAAGGAATCAAGTCCTTTAAAAATTCTCTCACTATGTTGGCTTTTGCCCTCTCTGGTCTTGGGGATGAGGAAAAATTTGAACGATATTTGATGTAAGTATTTGATATAGGTTTATTTCAATATTTCTGAGTCAGGACATTCTTTCAGATCAATCAGGTTAATTTAGTTGATGCCAACAGCTCTTCTTCTATTAGACTCCATGAATGATATATAGCTACCATCCTCATTTTTTTCTTTTACCCAATACCTATCATCTCACTTCTCATCATTATATAGCTTGCATGTGAGTCATAACATGATATGAGGTCTTAAGATTTCTTCTCCCCAACTGTGGCTCATCTTTTATATCTTTTTCCCAGTAAACTTCTGGTCATGTCCAGTTCTCCTGATTTGATGTAAGGGTTAAATTCCTTTCTTAGTCAATCAGTGCATGACATGAATCTGTTTGGTAAAACTTGGAATTCTCCATAAGTGTCTTTAAGATTAAGCTTCCCGGGGGGCGGAGCCAAGATGGCGGCATAGCAGCAGCAACATATCGCAGCTCTCACATAGCCACCCCAAAATACCCATAAAATAGGACTCTAAACCAATCCTAGAACTCCAAAATGCACACAAAGATACTTCCCACTAAAGTCAGCTCGGCTACGAGGAACTATATCAGCACTGTGAACCAAAACCAGCCTGGTCTG
>JAQQSV010007070.1:0-14112 GCA_028646515.1 Pseudochirops corinnae
TCTCTCTCTCTCTCTCTCTCTATCTTTCTGCCTCTCACACTCACTGGAGAAGTCAAGCAATATGATATAAATCAGACATGTGAAATCATGCAAAACATTTTCATACTCAGCATATTTTTTTAAAGCAGTATTCAGTTCATCAGTTCTCTCTCTGAAGGTTGATCACATGTTTTCATCATGAATCTTTTGGAATCATCTTGGATCTGCCTGCCTCAAGTCTCTCCCTACTTCATTAACAAGCTAGCAAAATGACCTTATAAAGCACCAGTTTGATCATGTCACCCCACACTGAATCAAATCCAATGCCTCACTCCTGCTGCCAAGATGAAACATAAATCATCTATTTGGCTTTTAAAGCCTTTATTACCCTGGTGCCTTCTGACCTCTCTGGTCTTTCTGCATCTTGCACCCCACACGTTTACTCTTCCATCCATTGACACTGACCTCCTGGTCAGATCCAGAAAAATATTGTCCATTGCCAAAGTGCAGGCATTCGCAGTGGCTGTCTTCCATGCCTAGAACACTCTCACTCCTCATCTCTCCCTCCTGGTTCCTCTGGCTTTCTTCAAGTCTCTTACCTTCTCTAAGAAGTCTTTTGCATTCACCCTTAATCTTAGAGCCTTTCTTTAGAAATCCTGTCGAACTTGTCCTGCCTATTTGGCTCCTGTCCTCAGACTGTGAGCTCCTTGAGAGCAGGGGCTTCCTGCTGCCCTTATTTGTGTCCTTAGCATTTGGCCCAGGGCTTGGCATATAGTAGGAGCTTCCTAAAAGGTTGTTGACTGACTGACTCTTAGAGTTTTTAGTACTAAGGAATATGGTAATATGTGAGGGCCATGTGGTTCAATGGAAGAGGATTGTATTTGGAGTTGAGAGGATCTGTCCTAGGTTCAAATCCAAGCTGCTCCTACAGATTGTGTAAGCTTAGTCAAATCATTCCCACTCTGTGAGCAGACATTTCCTTGTCTATCAAATCAAGATAATAATATACTTCCTATATGTAAACCTTAAGCCATTATATTTGAATTAGCTACTGAAATTCTTTAAGACTTTGAAATGTGCAGAGTGTTGCAATTAACTGTAGAAAGTTGATTTTTATAAATAAATGACCGTTGGAGAAGTGAAGTGAGCTCCCATCTGGGCAGCATGAGATGATGAATATAATTTGGGGCTTCAAGGAAGGAACACTTGGGTCCAGACCCACCTTGGGGAAGTCAGATATTTAATAAGTGCCCGTTCTGCCCCAGGCACTGTGTTTAATCTGTTATCAGTATAAGGTGACCCTGAGCATTTTTCATAAACTCTCTGAGCCTTAGTTTCCTTATCTGTAAACTGAAGCTAATATAATTAAAGGGTTGTTTCAAGGCTTAAATGAGATAATATTTTAAAGAGTTTTTGCAAAGTACTACATAATTGTCAGTTATTAGTAATATTATCAAAATATTATTTTATTCATAATTTTTTGTATTTTAATTTTTAAATTATCATTGTTCCTTTTGTTTCCCATTAGGATCAAAGCAATACATAAAAGACATCTGGAAGAGAAGTTAATTATTCATACCATTGCTGCTCAGAAGGCTTCTGATAGAATTCAAGAAGCCAAGGAAAAAGTGGCTGCCATGAAAAGTCATCGTGTTCATGTGAACCTCCCTTATGGACACCCAAGGAATTCTTTCATTTCTAGCTCATTCACATTCTTGAAGTGATTTCTCTTTCATGTTAAAGGGCATTGGGAACACTCTCTGAAGGGAGAGAATATCTGCTATGATAGAATGGATCTATTTTGATTTTATTTTAGTGACATTAAAATTTTTATTTTATTTTGTTCTCAATTACATTAAAACAATTTAGTTTTCATTTTTTTTTAAGTTTAAGCTCCATATTATATTCTTCTCTTTCCTTCCTCCACACTTCTTAAAAAGGTAAGTGAATTGATAGAGGTTAACATATGTCCATTCATACAAAACACTTTCCTAACAATCATGTTGCAAAAGGAAATACAGACCTAAGAAAACAAAGCCCAAAACAAAAGCCAACAACTGAAGAATAATAAAGTTTGAAAAATAGTATGCTTCAATCTGTATTCAGATACCATCAGTTATTTCTCTGGAGGTAGATAGCACTTTTCTTCATAAGTCTTTCAGAATCATCTTGGTTAATTATATTGCTGAAAACAGCTGTCATTCACAGATGTTCATTATAAAATGTTGCTGTTGCTGTTGCTGTACGTAATGTTCTCCTGACTTGGCTTACTTCACTTTGCATCAGTTCATGCAAGTTTTCCCAGGCTTTACTGAAAGTATTCCTTTTTTTTTTTCTTTTTCTTATAGCAAAAGTGTTCTGTAACAGTTATGAGCCACAACTTGTTTAGCCATTCCTTAATGGAAGGGCATCCCCTCAATTTCCAGTTCCTTGCCACCAAAAACAATGATAACAACAACAGAACTGTTCTAAATATTCTGTATGTATAGGCCCTTTCCCTTTTTCTTTGATGTCTTTGGGTATGGATCTAGTAGCAGTATTGCTGGATCAAAATACACTGCGTGACAACCCTGTAGGCCTATTTCCAAATTTTTCTTGTGAGTGGTTGGACCAGTTCACAACTCCAACAGTGCAGTTAAGGTTCCAGTTTTTCCATTTTACCTCCAACATTGATTGTTTGCCTTTTCTGTAATATAAGCTAATTTGATATATGCATGTGTATGTATGTATGTATGTACATGTGTATATGTATGTATATATGTATGTGTGTATCTATTTGTGCATGTTTATATATATATATATATACACACACCTATATATGCCTATATACATCTATATATATGCACACAAATCTATATATACCTATATCCATACCTAAACACACTATATGCACACATACATACATACACATATGCATCTATATAGTGTGTCAATGTGTATATATGCCTACATATATATCTACATATATTACATATCTACACATATATCTGCATATATATATCTACATCTGTATCTATGTCTATATATCTATGTCTATCTATCTTTCTATCTACACACACACACATACACACATGGGGGTTATTGTCCTTAATTATCAGAGGATCAAAATGACATCACTATGCTAGAGTCAAGCTTCAGTGTGTCTGACAGTGGCTGATCAGACCAATAAAGGCTTTGAATGTTCTACCACAGGTTGGGCACAAATAGTCCATGTGAACACTTGGGGTGGATTATCTAAATTTCTGCATCCTGCGTTTCCTTTGAGCTGTTTCAATTCTGCTTTGCTCACAGAGCACAGCACCTTCTCTGATGTGTGTACACCATACTAAAGGGGGCTGTGCCATTGTCTCCCATGTCACATAATCAATTCCAAAGTTCTTGAGAGAGACCTTGGGAATATCATTGTATTGCTTCTTCTGACCACCATGTAAACGCTTGCCTTGTGTGAGTTGTCCATAAATCAATCTTTTTGGTAAGTGTACATTTTGCATTCAAATAATGTGGCCAGCCCATCGGAGTTGTGCTCTCTGAAGCAGAGTTTGAATGCTTGGCAGTTAAACTTGAAAAAAGGACCTCATGTCTGGTACCTTATCCTGCCAGCTGATCTTCAGGCTGTTTCTAAGACAATTCAAATGGAAGGGATTTGGTTTCCTGGCGTGGCACTGGGAGACTGTCCAGGTTTCACAGACATACACCAATGAGGTCAGTACCAGGGTCTGGAGACGTTCAGTTTGCTAGTCAGTCTAATATCTCTTCTCTCCCATACTTTCCTTTGCAGCCTCCTAAACACAGAACTAACTCTGGCAACATCTGTGTCAACCTCATCATCTATGTGGACACCCCTGGAAAGTCTACTGCTGAGGTGAGCGAATTTATTCATAGCCTTCAGAACTCCTCAATTTGCTATAACTAATGATTCCACCTATGGGTGGTGTGGTGGTGACTGATGGAGCACCTATGTTTTCTTGGTGATAATTGTCAGGCCAAAATTAGCAGAAGAAGCAGAGAGTTGATGCATACTTTGCTGCATCTCATCTTCAGAAGCTGCATTAAGTGCACAATCAATCATCTGCACACAGAAAATTATGCACCAGAACTCCCTCCACTTTGGCTTGTAATCTTTTCAGATTGAAGAATTTACCATCAGTGAGGTAGCTGACTTTGATGCTGTGTTCATCCTCATTGAAACCATTTGACCACAGGAATGAAAACATCATGCTAAAAATCATATGGGAGCAAGCACAGTCTTGTTTCACTCCATTGGTGATTGGGAAAGCGTAAGAACATTGTCTGTTCTCCAGAACCTGGACAAGCATGTCATCATGGAATTGATGCACAATGCTGATGAACTTCTTTGGGCAAACAAAATTTTTTTGTGTGTTTTGGATGGGAGAAGGTAGGACAATTGGGGTTAAGTGACTTGCCCAAGGTCACATGGCTAGTTTTTGAGTTAAGTGTCTGAGGCTGGATTTGAGTTCAGGTCCTCCTGACTCCAGGGCTAGTGCTCTATTGACTGGAACACCTAGTGGCCCCTAGGGCAACCAAAATTTGACATAATTTTCCATAAGTCCTCATGACTAACAGTATCAAAGACCTTAGGTCTACAGATGTTTTGTGTGTTCTGCTCCTGACATTTCTCCTGGATCCACATGGATCATTCTACGACTCTTTTTGTAGCCACAGTGACTCTCAGGTAGATGACTATCTTCCAGGTGAAGGATTAGTCTATTAAGGAAGTCTCTGTTAAGAGTCTTGCTAGCAATGGCTAAGAAAGAAACCCCCTGTGACTGTCACAGGAGCTGTAGTCACAATCTTGCACAAAGGTGGCCCAGTTATAGAGTAGTTTCTCACTCAAAGCAGTACTGGGATTTGGTAGGCCCCCGGATACCTGAACAAATCTTTAAGGATTGCACTGCTTACCTCCTGGTGTGAGGGAGAGACTAGAAAAGGTGCCCTGAAGAGTATCTGTTTACCCAACCCTGGCCTGATTACTATGGTAGGCAGGGAATCCCACTCTATGGTCAAAATACCAAAAAAAAAAATGTACAAACACAGCTGCCAAGATGATTCCACTCACAATTGCCATGTGGAATGTGTGCACGCTTATAGGCAACACGAAATTCAGTAGACACAAAAACCAAACAACTCTCATTGCAAGAGAACTCAGCAGGTATCATATACAAATAGCAGCCCTGAGTGAAACAAGGCTGGCAAATGAAGATCAGCTTCCTGAAGCTGGAGCTGGATACATGTTTTTCTGGAGTGATGGCAGTGAAGGGGAGCACCATAGGGTTTGCAATCAAAACCAATCTAGTCACCAAGTTTTCATGCCTCCCAAAAAAAGTGAATGGCAGGCTCATGACAACACCATTGCCACCCGCAGGAAAACCTCATGGCACCATCATCAGTGCCTATGATCCCACCATGATAAACCCTGATAAGGCCAAAGAAAAATGTTAGGAAGACCTAGAGACCACTTATCATCATTGTGCCAAAAGAGAACAGGCTTATATTTCTGGGTGACTTTAATGCTAGACTGGGCTCAGGCTATCAGACATGGCAGAAAGACCTTGGGAAGATTGCAGTCAGAAACAGCAACAGCAATGGTCACTTACTGCTGAAGACTTGTGCATCACATGACCTTCTCATCACCAACACTGTCTTCTGTTTACCTAAAAGCAATAAAACTTTGGGGATGCACCCTCACAGCAAACATTGACATCTAATATGCTATGTGTTTGTCAAGAGGAGAGACGGATAGGATGTGAAAGTGACAAAGGTAATGTGTGACACAAAATGCTGGATTGATCATAGACATCCTCTCTAAGCTAAATATTCATATTCAAAAAAAGCAGTGTCCAGAAGGCAAAATGACTACCAGAAGAATTAATGTCAACAGATAAGGGCTCTTCTCTGAGCGGGAACAGTTTGTTGCTAAATCGGAGGGAAAATTGATCTAACACACAGTTGACAACAGTGGAATAGAAAAAGAGAGGGCAGCTTTCAGAGATTTGGTGTATAGCACTGCATTTTCTCATCTGGGTAAAAACACTCAAAAACAAGATGACTGGTTTGATGAAAAGGATGTGGAAATACAGAAGCTGCTAAATGAAAAACAAGAACTCCACAGAATTTATTAGCAGAATAATTCATCGATTTCTAAGAAGGTAGCATTTAATTCCACCAAAAGTAAAGTACAAACCACATTTAGAGAAATGCAGGATTTTTGGCTCAGTAAGAAGGCAGAAGATATTCAGTTTTATGCTGATAGTGACAATCCAAAGTGCTTCTATGATGCCCTGAAGACTATTTATGGGCTAGAGACCTATGGGTCATCTCAACTACTCAGTGTAGATGGAGTCACATTGATTAGTGATAAGGTATTGATTCTACAAAGATGGATGGGCACTTCCATAGTGTTCTCAACAAACCATCATCAATCAATGCTGAGGCCACTGACCATTTACCTCAGGTTGAAGACAATCCATCCCTAGCTGAACTTCCAAGTGAAGAAGAGGTTTCAGATGCCATTAGGCTCCTTTCATGTGGCAAAGTACCTGGTACTGTTTCTATTCCAACTGAGATTTACAAGGCAAGGGGTCCATTAGTCATACCAAAACTGACTGAAGTTTTCCAGGTCATATGGCAGGAGGAGATTTACACACACACACACACACACACACACACACACACACACACACTGTAATGGTTTGAAGATCTCCCCTGCCCCTTATTAGACCTAGGGGGGGAGTTTGAAGACCTCCCCTGCTGTGAAGATAAACTCTGTCCCCTAGAGCACATAGGAAGCTGGGTCAGAGCAAGTCTGACAGTTGGAGACAATTGGGGACAGTTGGGGACAGAGGAGCTTAGGCAAGGAGATAGAGTTTTATGAGTAAATATTGATCTCATATTAGTTCGTGGGAAGCCTAAAGCATTATTATGACTCTCAGCATTATTATGACTTCTGAATATCTTTGGTACTTTGATTTACTGGTTTGGGGATTCAGTTTTCTGGTGTCTAAATAAGTCCTTCAACTTTATCCTCTATCTGGAGAGTTTGATATATTTTGTAATTGAATGTCATGCAATACTTACAGTGAGAGTCTTTATCATGATCATGGGTGATGTAAATATTGCATTAGTGCTACATGAATACACACACAGTGTTACTTCAGAGTTATCTTAATTTACTTTTCTCTAATCACAACTGATATAGAACTTTTTTTCCTACAACTACATGATGAGGTAAAGGCTCTAGGAACCCCCTTGAGCTTTTTGGATAAAGTCTAGATAGTGGGCCAGTCTGTAAAGTATCTGGGCTATGAACTAACTCCTACCTCTCGCTCCTTAACCTGTGAGAGGAAAAGGACAATCTTGTCTATACCTATTCCAGCCACTAAAAAACAGCTTTGAACTTTTCTAGGCATGGCTGGGTTTTGTAGGCTCTGGATTCCAAATTTCAGCTTATTGCTAAGGCTCTCTAGGCTTCTATTCAGGGCCCTGACTCACTCCCTCTAGAGTGGAGTCCTGATCAAACTAAAACTTTTGAGACTCTGAAAGCTAAATTGACCACCATGCCAGCATTAGCCCTACCTGATCTAGGAAAACCTTTCACTTTGTATGTAGGTGACAGGAGAGAACAGGCTCTGGGAGTCCTAGCACAGTCCTTAGGACCTGACCCCAGGCCAGTTGCCTATTTTTGAAAACAATTTTTGGCTGCAGGATGGCCTGCATGCCTCTGGGCAGTAGCTGCTACAGCCATTCTAATTAAGGAAGCCTCTAAACTTACACTTGGTCAGCCCCTAGAAGTTCTAACTCCCCATCCTGGAAGCAAAAGGCCACTAGTGGCTGGCTAGTGTCAGGCTCACCAAATATCAAGCCTTCCTCTTAGATACCCCTGACCTAACCCTTCAGGTGTGCCACACACTTAAACCAGCAACCCTTCTCCCAGACGGTGCCCACTCAGATGTCCTGGTTCATGATTGTGAGGAGACCTTGGACAGTGTTTATACCAGTCGAGCTGATATGAAAAGTTCTCCTCTCCTGAACCCCGATGCAGTCTGCTACACAGATGATTCAAGCTTTATTAAACAAGGGGTCAGGAAAAGTGGATATTTGGTGGTCAGGCCTAACCCCTGCCTCTGGGACCTCTGCCCAGAAGGCAGAATTGATAGCACTCCCCAGAGCCCTAGAGCTAGGGGAAAATATATGAGTAAACATTTTTATTGACACAAAATATGACTTCCATGTTCTACGTGCCCATGGAGTAATTTGGAAAGAAAGGGGATATCTGACAGCAAAAAATTCCCCTATTAAACATGCACAGGAGATTTCACATCTCCTTCAAGCTGTTCAAAAGCCCTCTGAGGTAGCTGTTATCTTTTTCAAAGACCACCAGGAAGGGGAACTGATCAGGCTGTGGGAAATCGCCTGGCAGACACTGCAGCAAAGAATGCTGCCTGCCAGTTGGCTATACTGTCCCCTTTACTCCCAGGGCTTTCTGATTCCTTCACACCCTCATACAGTCCTTGGAACAGGTCCTTGCTGATGAAAGGGGATACTCTCTTTCCTCCTCTGGGTAGTTGCAAACACCCTCAGAATAACTTCTTATCCCAGAGGAAAGTCGGTAGAAACTTCTTTTTGGCTTACACCAGGCCACATTCCTAGGGAAGAATGCCCTCCAGTTTGTGATAAAAGCCCATTTTTACTAGCAGTAAGGTAGGAGAAACCATCAAACAAGTCTGTTGTGCCTGCCCAACCTGTGCTCAGGTGAATCCCAAAGGGGCAGTCAAACCTCCTCCCCTTTTAAAACCTGTTCAGAGGAGGGATACCTACCCAGATGAAGACTGGCAGATAGACTTTACACATATGCCCCCATGTAGGGGCTCCAGATTTCTTTTGGTTTTTGTTGACACCTTTACTAATTGGATAGAAGCTTCCCCTTGAAGAACTGAAAAAGCTCAGGAGGTATCAAAGTTCCTATTAAAGGAAATTATACCTCGTTTTGCCTTGCCTGGCTCTTTTATTTCACAGATAACCCAGGCAGTGGCAAAGACACTTAAAATCACTTACCATCTCCACTCAGCCTGGAATCCAAAATCCTCTGGTAAAGTAGAGAAAATGAATCATCCCCTTAAACGAGTCCTTACTAAGCTATGCATAGAAACCTGAGAAGATTAGGTTGAGAATCCCCCAGTTGGGCTGCTCAGAGTTTGAATCACACCTTGGGAAAATATCAAGCTTAGTTCCTTTGAACTCTTGTATGGGAGGTGCTTCCTAACCTCTGACATCCTGGTGGACCCAGAACAGCATTTAATTACCCAATTTGCAACTCAGAAGCTGTCAGGAATGTTCTGACAATAAATATGTCCACAAAACTCTTGGCAATGAAAAGGAGTGTCCTTCTGCAGTACAACCTGGAGATTGGGTCTACTTAAAGTCATGGAAAACCCAAAAGGTGGAACAGTTAGATGTCAAATGGAAGGGACCCTATAGGGTCATACTCACCATTCCAATGGCAGTAAAACTCGAAGGTCACCCCAGCTGGACTCATAATTCCAGTATTAAACCAGTACCACCTCTTGCTTCTCCCCCAGAGACTTCAGAATATACCTGTGAGCCACTGGAGGATCTCAAGCTACTGTTTAGAAAGGCCCCAGGCCCCTGCAGCAAAAAGGAAAAAAAGAGGTGACATCATACCTGCCCTTTTCCGTTTGGCCTTGCCATAGTCATCGTAATTCCAACTTCCAACCAGGAAAATTGTCTTTCGTACCAGGGAAATTGTTCTTTTCCAATTTTTTTTTTTTTTGGTGCCTGTTTGGTCTTCCTTTGCTTAACCTCCTTGCCAGGTTTGTATCCTCCGGGGTTCAAGCCATCAACCTTTGGATGACCACTAAGGCTATCTCTGACTGAACCCAAATTCTCCATCCCACTGGACCTGGAATTAGCCACGTTCCTGTGTCTGATCCCTTGAATGTGAAGTCTGACCCCTGTGAACAGGACCCAGAGAGGCAGGGACAGCTCTATACACCTTGCCATCAGGAAGAACTTTCAGAAGCTGAGACCTTTGCCCTTTACCCCAAAGGAATTTGGGCCCCATTTGTTTGAGGGGAGGATTATGAGGTGCAGGCTCTGGGAACCCCCTTAAACTCTGATCGAATCTTTCCATTTAATGAGGCATTTGCATGAGGCCATAAGCCTTCCATTGGAATTGGCTCTGCCCAAAATTTTGTTAATAGTTTGGCCCTCCATTGTCCATCTACTTCCCACTTTTTTTTTTTGGAAGGCAATTGGGGTTAAGTGACTTGCCTAGAGTAACACGGCTAGTGAGTATGCCAAGTGTCTGAGACTGGATTTGAACTCAGATCCTCCTGATTCCAGGGCCAGTGCTCGGTGCTCTATTTGTTGAGCCACCTAGCTGCCCCTACTTCCCACTCTTGAGCCTATTAAAATACCTATACCCAAATCAACTGTTACCTGACCTCATTAGCTCCTCCTGAAGACCCTCCCCAAACTCATTACTGGAGTCTGACCTCGTCTGACTCTTTCTGAAGACCCTCCCCCAAATCTTTCTCCAGACCACCACTAGAACCCTTCCACAAGTTTTCTGTATATAAGACCACATCTTGCCCCCATGTATATGAAAGCATAGAATTTTCTATCACAGACTTACTCTGTGTCCAATACAAGCAAACTTTTAATAAACTTTACTTTTCTTTGGCTGAGAGAAGACTTGAGTTGAAATCTTTTAGCAAGACCCAGCTTATTGGTATTTTGGGTTCTTGAGCACCCCTAACCCTAACCCTCTACATTTTATGGGTAATCTCTTCATACAGAGAGTTTTAATTTGTTCTTCTGAAAACTTCCTGTTCCTATCCTTTGACCTTTTGTCAATTGTGGAATGATTTGTATTCTTATAAATTTAACTCCGTTGTCTCATGACTTATATGCCCATTGGAAGATGGGTGTTCCCAGAATAGCAATCACCTCTGATTGCTTAACAATTAATAAGAGAATGAATATTAAAACTAGAGACTGAATTTTGATTATGCTATTTACTTCTTAAGTAACCCCAAGCTTTGGACAATCTATTTAAAAAATTTGTTCCCACCCAAGTCAGAGCAGAACACAATGGCTTCCCCAATTTGAGTGAGGTCTGAATAAAAAAGTTAATCCAATTCCATTATCATTATAGTCCTTCAACAGAATGAATTTTTAAAATCAGTGTTTTAAGAAAAGGGAGGAACTCTGGATCTTCCCATTGGTCATTCATTATTAAATGTTCTATATATTTGAGAAATGAGCCATTTATCCAAAAAAATTCTCTATAAATTTTATTTCCCAATTTCTGCTTTCCTTCTAAGTGTGGCTACATTGTTCGTACATTATTTATACAAAACATTTTTCTTTTAATTTAAGGTAATTAAAATTATCCATTCTATATCTCACAATGTTCTCTATCTCTTGTTTATTCATAAAAAAAAATTCTCCTATTCATAAGTCTGATAGATAATGTGTTCCAAATTCTTTTAGTTTTCTTATGTCATCTTCCTTTAAATTTAGGTCATAATCATGAGGTACAGGCTCTGGGAACCCCGTCGAATGCTTGGCCCAGATCTCTGTTATTAGCTTAGCCCTCCTTTGTCCAGCTACTTTCCACCCTTAATTCCTCATCATTGGAATCTGACCTCACTTGACTCCTCCATTGGACCCTCCCCAAACTGCTCCTCTACACCACCCCTAGATTCCTCCCACAATCTTTCTGTATATAAGACCCCATCTTGCCTCCATGAGGTGTGAGAGGGTCAGAGAATTATCTAGCACAGACTCACCCTGTGTGAGATTATTCTTGCCTGTTTGTCCAATATAAGCATCATAGATACCGCGGCTCCTTAAGGATCTACCCAATATGGTGAATCTCTCTGGCTGAGAGAAGATTTGTTTCAAATTCATTTGGCAGGACCTGGCTTGTTGGTATTTTGGGGTCTTGTGTACCCCTAACCCTGACCTCAACATTTTATCGAAACTTGACTCTCATCATTGTGCCCATTTTAACTTTATCTTGCAAATGGTGTAAGATATCTGTAGCTGATTTCTGATAGATTGGTTTCCAGTTTTCCAAAAAAATTTTACCAAGTAGTGTATTATACCAAAAGGAGAAATATAAGAAGGTAAATATTAAAGATTAATTATAAAAGACTTAGCAAGGTAAAAAATTTTTACTTCTTATATGGGAAAATGTCATTTGTAAATCAAGAATATTTTCATTACTTGAGTAGTGTTAAAGAACATACACAGATAGAAGGCTTGGGGTTGAACTGAGTATGATGAGCTGATCCTAAAAAATAAAACTGTGTTGGGAGAAGTAAAATGAAGCAATTATTTCATACAAAATGAGGGATGAAGGAAGAACTGTTGCAATGTAGGCAGGTAGAAGTGGAGGGACAGAGTGTGCTGACCTGGCATGGTCCTGGGATGTGGCTGTGGGTGAGAAGGAATGAGCACATTTTATTTCTCCTCAATCTAGTAGGTCAAATTTTCCATTTAGTTCTAGTCTTTTCTTCACAAATACCTCAAAGTCCATCAGTTAATTAAATATTCATTTCCTCCCATTCATGAAAACACACGGGTTGCTGGGTAAGTTGTTCTTGGCTTGCAAATGTAGTTTTTTGCTCTTTGGAATATATTGTTCCATTCCCTTTAGCCCTTTAATTCATGAGTGGCTAAATCTTGTGTTATCCTGATTGTAATTCGACAGCATCTTTTTTTTTTTCTTTTCCCTAACTCTCTGTAGTGTTTTCTCCATGACCTGGGAGTTTTGAAACTAACATTTTATGTTCCTGTGAGTTTTCATCTTGGAATCCACCTCCAATGGTGATTGATATATTTATATATGTCTATTTTGCCCTCTTATTCTAAAAAAAATATCAAGGCAAAATTCCTTAACAATATCTTGAAGTATAGTGTCTAGACTCTTTTTATTTTATCATAAATTTCAGATAGTTCAACAATTAACATATTGTTTCTTCTCAATCTGTTCTCCAGAGCAGTTGATGTTTTTGTGTATTTGTTTGTTTGTTTTGCAGGGGTGAAGGCAGGACAATTTGGGGTTAAGTGACTTGCCAAAGGTCACATAACTAGTAAGGGTTAAGTGTCTGGGGCTGGATTTGGACTCAGGTCCTCCTGACTCCAGGACTGGTGCTATGTTCACTATGCCGCTTAGCTGCCCTCTAGAAGTTGATTTTCTAATTACCTGTTTCACATTGGTTTCTATTTTTTTATTCTTTTGATTTTGTTTTATTATTGCTTTGTGTCTTATGAAGTCATTAGCTTTCCCTTGCCCAATTCTACATTTTAAGGAGTTGTTTTCTTCTGTAAGTTGCTTTTTACCTCTTTTTCCAACTGGTTGAGTTTATTTTCACAATTTTCTTGCATTATTCTTATGTTTCCTCAACCTCTCTTATTGATTTTTTTTAACTTTTGTTTATTTTTAGTTTACATCATTCATTTCCATGAGATTTTGATTTACAAATGTTCTCCCCACCTTTCCCCTACCCCAAAAACAGCAATTCCACTGTATACCCCTTCCCCTACTCAGCTCTCTCCTATATCCTTCCCCATCACCCCTCTGACTTTCCATTAGGGCAAGATGGATCTCCCTACCCCAGTACCTGTATATTTCCTTCCTTCCTATTCCATCCCACTCTTGTTCTATTCTCTAGTTTGTCCCTGTCCCTTTACAAAAGTGTGTGCTTCTAACAACCTTCCCCCCAAACCTGCCCTCCTCTCCATCACCCCCCCATTCCCTTCCACCCTGCTCTCCTGTAGGCCAAGATACCCAATTTAGAGTGAATGCCATTCCTTCCCTAAGCCAACTTCAATGAGAGTAAGGTTGACCCATTCCCTTTCACCTTCTTGTTCTTCCCCTCCATTCTAACAATTATCCCTTGCCTCTTCTATATGAGAGGATTAACTTCTTTTTGTCTCTCCCTGTCTCCTCTCATATTATTCCTCTCCCACCTTTCAATTTCACCTTTTAAAATATTATCCCATCCTATTCAATTGATCCTGCATGCTCTGTCTTTGTACACATATATACACACACTCACATATGTATTCATACACATATATACC
>JAQQSV010007071.1:0-14112 GCA_028646515.1 Pseudochirops corinnae
AAGAGGAGTGGAGGGAAAATTGGGAAGAGAAATGGGAATGATGCAAGAAAATCATGAAAAGAGAGTCAACAACATAACTGAAGAAAATAACACCTTAAAAAACAGATTAACTCAAATGGCAAAAGAGGCCCAAAAAGCCAACGAGGAGAAGAATGCCTTAAAAAGCCAAATTTGCCAGATGGAAAAAGAGTCTCAAAAGTTCACTGAGGAGAATAATTCCTTCAGAATTAGAGTAGAGCAAATGGAAGCAAATGACTTTATGAGAAATCAAGACACTATTAAACACACTGAAACAAATGAAAAAATAGAAGGCAATGTAAAATATTTCACTGAAAAAGCCACTGACCTGGAAAATAGATCCAAGAGACACAATTTCAAAATTTTTGGACTACCTTAAAGCCATGATCAAAAAAAGAACCTAGAAATCATCTGTCAAGAAATTCTCAAGGAAAATTGCCCTGATATTTTAGAATCAGAGGGCAAAATAGAACTTGAAAGAATTCACCAATCACCTCTTCAAAAAGATCCCAATTAAAAAATATATATATATATGCATATAATCATTATTATTAATTACATGCAACTGGGAATTAAGATATACAGGCACTGGGGTAGGGAGATGCATCTTGCCCTACTGGAAAGTCAGAGGGGTATTAGGGGAGGACATAGGAGAGAACAGATTGGGGAAGGAGGTACATAGTGGGATTGCTGTTTTGGGGTAGTGGGTAGGGGAAATATGGGTAGAAAATTTGTAACTCAAAATCTCGTGGAAATGAATGATGTAAACTAAAAATAAACAAAAGTTAGTTACAAAAGAAAAAGAAAAAGATACCAAAAAAAACTCCTAGGAATGTTATAGCCAGGTTCCGGAGTTCCCAGATCAAGGAGAAAATATAACAAGCTTCCAAGAAGAAATAATTTGAATACTGTGGAAACACAATCAGAATAACACAGGATCAAGCAGCTTCTACATTAAGGGACCGAAGGGCCTAGAATATGATATTTGGAGATCAAGGTAGCTAGGATTAAAACCAAGAATCACCTACCCAGCAAAATTGAGTATAATGTTTCAAGGGAAAATATGGTCATTCAATAAAGTGGAGGACTTTCAAGCATTCTTGATGAAAAAAACAGAACTGAATAGAAAATTTGACATTCAAAATATAAGAAGCATGAGAAGGTAAACATGGAAAAGAATTCATAAGGAATTTATCAAAGTTGAACTATTTACATACCAACATAGAAAAATAATAATTGTAACTTATGAAACTTTTCTCAGTATGAGGATAGGTGAAAGGAATATAAATGTATATATATGTATACATATACATATGTCTATATAGGAGGGTATACATATATATGCATAGGAATACATATGTGAGTGTGTGTATATATGTGTACATAGACAGAGGGCACAGGATCAATTGAATAGGATGGGATAATATTTTAAAAGATGAAATTGAGAGGTGGGAAAGGTATAGAATGAGAGGAGACAGGGAGAGACAGAATGGGGTTAATCATCTCATATAGAAGAGGCAAGGGATAATTGTAACAATGGAGGGGAAGAACAAGAAGGCAAAAGGAATGGGTCAACCTTACTCTCATTGAATTTGGCTTAGGGAATGACATACACTCTAAATTGGGTATCTTGTCCTATAGGAGAGAAGGGGGGAAGGAGATTAAAGGGAGGATGATAGAGGGGAGGACAGGTTGTGGGGAGAGGGTTATTAGAAACACACTTCTGTAAAGGGAAGGGACAAAGCAGAGAATAGAACAAGTGAGGGGCAGGAGAGAAAGGAGGGAAATATAGTCAGTCTTTCAGAATATGCCCACTGTGGAGATGTTCTATGTAACTACACATATACGGCCTGTATTGAATTGCATGTCTTTCCAGTGGGGGTGGGTGACAAGGGAAGAAGGGAAAGAATCTAGAATTTAAAGTTCTAAAATCAAATATTTAAAAATATGTATGTATATATTATTATTATTATTATTATTATTTACATGCAACTGGGTAATAAGACATACAGGCACTGGTGTAGGGAGATTCATCTTGCCCTGCCAGAAAGTCAGAGGGGTGATGGGGGAGGATATAGGAGAGAGCAGACTGGGGGAAGGGATATACAGTGGGATCACTGTTTTGGGGTGGTGGGTAGGGGAAAACGGGGAGAAAATAAAAAGAAAAAAAGAAAAAAAAAGTAATAAAAAAAAAGAATGAGCACACACACGAAATCTAAAAGCTGTTAAGCCTTGATACTTAAGATAATAAATTAAATTTATGACTGCTTCCTTTCCCAGCAGACAGGAGTACAATTAGAAGGCTAAAAACAACAGACTCTTTGTACTAATATGCAATGATTTGCTTATTCTGTTACAGATAGGCTGGGAGATAAGGATAAACAGTAAAATGCCTTGGTTAACCCCAGGAGAAAGAGGGTAAAGAGCTGGTTAAGTTTGTCCTTGGGCATGTGCCTGCACATAGTTTATCCTCAAATTGAAGTACTTTAGAAAATTGCACTGGCAATAGACAGGAACTAGCCAGGAGTCCTCTACACCATTTAGAAGCCACTGGTTATGCAATCAGGTCAAAGAAAAACAAGCAATTTATCATGGGTTGACATGGCTTTCCTCTACTGTGGACCTTTAAGTAAGTGATAATGATTTTTAAAGCTCTCTGTTTACTCATTTTTATTCTGTAGCTGTAGCTTTCTGAATGAATTATTAAATGAAAAAGACCTGAAAATGAAAGAGAACACACACACACACACACACACACACATACACACACACACAGAGGTATGTTTGCTTTTCGTCTTTTGTTACACAACATACAGGTCTTGGGATAATTCCACAGCCATTTGAACAAACATTTTAAAGCAAAGTTTTCTCATCTTCACATAGGGTTGATTGAAGACAATCTGATGAAGACAGATACCCACAAAACCCCTGCACTAGGGGAGGGTTGGCATAGACTATTCAGGACAGTTCCTTAGCATACCCCTTTCCCCCAGCAATTCTTAGATATATACTGCTTGTTTCCCAGCTCCTGCAGCTTTCATATTCTAGAGGCAGAGCTGCTAGGACAACATAGCCTAAAGCAGCAGTTCTCAACCTGTGGGTGGCGATCCCTTTGGGAGTCAAACGACTCTTTCACAGGAGTCACAGGGGTCGCCTAAGACCATAGGAAAACACATATTTCCGATAGTCTTAGGAACCGAGACACCGCTCCTCTAACCATCTCCAGGCGGGTCCACCCACATGCAGATACGCCCACATACAAGTATTAAAGGGTAGCGGCATTAGGAAGGTCGAGAACCACTGCCCTAAAGTATCAGACTAACTTTGGCTAAGATTTTAAAAGTAAATGCCAGCACTGTTGAAGAGGTATAGGTAAGGATGACACCCAAACCAGCAAAGTATGGCACAGGAGGACAAAGGGCATCTAATTATTTCTACAGGATATGAGAAGGACTAATTCAGGCAGGAGATGTATGATGAGGGCTGGAACAAGTCCTCATTCTTCTTAGGAATGAATGTGCTTGGCTATCAGGTAGTTTTTGAAGCTAGATGATATCTGTAGGCTGGATTCTCTGATCACCGGCTCTTAACAAATGTTTGTTATGTGAAGAGTTCTGCAAAGTCTCACTATGAGAGGTTCTCTAGAACTTATAATGTGCTTGAGATGGAGCTACCTCATATACGAAGCCACCCAAATGGGAAGGTGGCAGTCTATTGATTCCATCTATTGGCCTAGTAAAGTCATATAGGGACAGGAGAGATAATTAAGGACTAAGGTAACTGCCTATGTACATGGTGGATCATAGATATGTGTGTGTGTGTGTATTTAAGTAGTTGTGCTTCAAAGTTTACTTTATCAGGAGGATTTACAGATACCTTTTCATCCCTGTAATTCATGAAAGACCTTACCACCATTAGCAAGTCCAAGGAAGAAGATAACAACTTATGAATGCTAGGGAAACCTGCAGGGTCATTAGGTCACGAGGAAGATCCGACTTGCAAGCCATCGAACTGTCAACACTGCTACTTGGTCAGCATCCCCTCTATTACCAACAAAGGTCACAGTTCAATAGTCTGATGGCCAAGTCCCATGTGCCACTGGGTGGCAGAACAGTGGAGGCCATGGATCCTGATTCAATGCTCTTCACACAAGACCATGTTTGTAGTAAGTCTCTCTTGGAGAGATGCTTAGGCCAGGAATAAAAGAGCAAAAAGAAC
Organism: Pseudochirops corinnae; assembly: GCA_028646515.1. Lineage (NCBI taxonomy): Eukaryota > Metazoa > Chordata > Mammalia > Diprotodontia > Pseudocheiridae > Pseudochirops > Pseudochirops corinnae. The sequence continues at coordinate 4,237 of JAQQSV010007071.1, forward strand.
TTGTCTGGATGAATCCATAGTTAATTAAGTGGCTTCACAAACCTATTTATACAAGGTGACAGGTAAGAAATGCTGAAAGACAGTGAAGCAAAGCATTTAGTATAAATAAATGCAGAAGTAAGGTTGATGTGTTAATATTTTAAGGCAATAATAATAAATCTGGTTGCAGCCTATTATTCTATTAACAGTATACCTATTTCCATATAATGTGTAAGACTGATGAATATTTTTCATGATCCCAACCAGGGAAGCTAATCAGGAAGAACTGTTGGAAAGGGGAGTCCTTCCCCCTTCCTTTCACCATCCACTGACCCAAGGAACCCAGATCCCACAGGGGCACTGATGTAAACAGCTACCAGCAGAAGTCCTTCTCCCCAAACTTCCTACCAATGACCCTTTCCCCTCTCCTCCTCCTGGCTGGATACTGATCTTCCCATTTCCACCCCAAGGCCAGAAACACAGAATCCCTATTCCATGTGGTCCCAGGGACCCATCCACATCTCCTAATGGGGAAAGGCTAAGGCCCTTCCAGTCCCACAGTTCTACAGAGAAGACATGGATGCTTATCAGATACCACTTGGATGAGGTGGGAGTCATCAGCTATGATCCTTCCAGTAAGATGGAAGACCACTATCTGTCCTGTAAATATGTCCTACGGTTCCCTGGGTTCTAGTGGGCACTTCTGTCTGACATAGCAATCCATCCATGGGGCCCCGGAGTCATGCATCTATGCCACCACTGGATCTCAGATTTCTGGGCCCTTCCATCCAGCCTGCAGCTAGACACTGTGTTATGTCCCTCAGAGTGTGATGTCCTCAAGAGTAGGGATTGTCTCCCTTTTTCTATTTGTATCCTCATCATTTAGAACAGGACTTGGAATATGGTAAGTGCTTAATACGTGTCCTTCATTCACTCATTTATTCAATTCAAGCTAAGCCTGAAATTTCCTTTTCCTGTTATTAGAAGCAACATGATTCATACAGTAAAAAGTTCACTGGTTTAGGACTAGGAAGACTAACATTCATATCCTAGGTCTTCTACTTTCTACTTATGCAATAAATACTAAGGGAGTCACTTCACCACTAGAGATCTGAGTTTTCTGTAAAATGAGAGAACTAGATAAGAGGTCCCCTCCAGCTCTAGGTCAATGATTCTAGGACATCGCTGGGAATCAGTTTACTCATCTGTAAAAGGGTGGCACAAGATGCTCTCTAAGGTCCTTTCTAGCTCAAAAATCCTCTTACATTTATATTTAATGAAGTATCATAGATAAAGTCTTTTATAAACCTTATCACACTATATAAATGGTAGGAATTGCTGTTGTGGTGGTTACACGGTACTTCGCATACCTTATCTCAGCTGATATTTACAAGAGTCCAATGAAACACCCTGGAACTTTTATGCACATTGGACAGAAAAGTGAAGCCCATGGAGGCTGAAGTCATGAGGCGAATAAGTGAGGAAGACGGTACTAAAATCTAAATTTAGTGACATTTCCATTATATCATACTGCCTCTCCTATACAACATAAGGATAAAATAGAATTGAACAAAGAGAATCAGTCCAGGAAATCAAATGAGATTTTATAATATTAATGATGATACTGTACTGAATGCAGTTGCTCAAAATTCCACAGACAGATTTATATATTTAGTTAAAAAATGTCTTTATTTCTCTGTGTATAACTGGATCTAGGGAAACTTTAGTTCTATCAAGTCTAAATATGCCTGGTTTAAACTTTTTAAAAGCCTGTTACCTAGCAAATAAATATGTTTGAAAAAAAGTGGAAATTCAGGCCCTAGAAGACTAAATTTTGCTTAGAATCAAGGCAGGGCAAAACATTCTCTTCCCTTGAAGAGTAATTCAGAAAAAGAAGAGTCAATAGGCTGGTGACCATTTCACTAAGAAACAACAAAAGCAACAGTTTAAGTATAATGCATATGTTTGTTCAATTTGCTGCCAGTATTTTTAAACTCAAAAACTTTGCAGTATTGGTTATGACAGTATACTGTCTTATTAACTGATGTTGACATTGGTTTTCATCCAGATTGTAAATGAAAAGCTTTTTCCCCTATCTTAAAAATAATCAAGACCAAATTAATAACAGATTCATTAAAAATTTCATGTTTATACAAACAAACTATGATATTTAGATTTAAAATACAGTGAAATCACTGAGTGAAATAACATCCAAGAAAAGCAAAACCCTTGAAAGACTATTAATAATTTACCCTCTTTAGTTCACATGAGAATGTTCATTTGGCTTACCAAAAAGGAGTCCAAAAATCACGTTTACTATGAATAGGGCCTAGCAACAACAACAACAAAAAATATAGAAGCAAAGAGTTTATAATATTACATACATGTTTATATATAACAGATACTCTGGGACAAGTTGATTCATCTGCCAAAAAACATTCTTTGATGCCTCAGGAGTATTACAATAAATAGTTGAACAGGAAGTTCAAAGGAACATCTTAAGGTCTTTGTGGATGGATAATCTTAATTCTGGGGTTTCCTCTGTTTTACTTCTATACATGGTAAAGGTTCTTTGTTCTTCAGCCTTTCCTATACAGTAGCATCTTTCATTGCAAACAGAAAAAATAACTGGCCCCCAACAGCAGGGTCAGTCACAGTTCCTTTCAGCTGCCTGTGGACTGAGGTGCATAAATTCTGAAATATCCAAGACAAACAAGAGGAACTAACTCAAAAAGCCAGAAGTTAAGAAAAATCAAGTGGGCCCTGTAACTTCCCGCAGAAAATACCACAATTACCACTATCTGAATTCCAATATAGTGACTATCAAACAAGTCCAAGAAAATATCAAGATGAGAATGAAGTTAATTTCCACAGTCTAAAACAGAAAAAGAAGACAGGACGTTTGGAGCTCTACCACAAATTCTTAAAATTGTTTTCTTTCTTGGCTGTAACAAGGCTGCTTTTATCCCAAGTTATTATTATCATGACATTTTTGGCATTTGTCACCCATACCATCTGCCCTCAGGATACACAGGCACACTTTAAAAATACACAGTTTAGCATTATATCACTGAAAACACCTTAAAAAAAAGGCAGCAAACACATGGCCTACCTGTTTGGACACATTAATCTGAAGAGAAAAGCTCTGCAACATGGCCCAAAGGTCAACAAATTCTGTCTTTAACAGATTTAGCAAGGAGATACACAGAATAAGGCAATCTGTTTTCTTTTTCTTTTTTTTTTTTAATGCCCTTTCTTCAATTTTCTAAAGTCAGATTTGAAACTCTGTTAGTAGGTGTGTTGAGAGTCTTGTAACTATCATGAATATCAAAAAAGATAAAACAGGCAAAGTTGTTTCCAAAAAAATGTAAAACTGGGAGATATTTAATCAGATTTCCATCCTCAATATTTCCCTAATTTAAAGACTTCAGAAGGAGATGAGAATAGTTATCAATGAACATTTTCTCATTACAATTAAGCCAAATTCCTAATATAGTTATGTATGAGAATTGTGACAGACATACATGACCAAAGCACATTATTTCAGTTTTTTACATAATAATTATTTCAGCAAATAAGGAATTAAAAAGTCTACTTTCCCAAAACTTTTCAGAGATTAAGACCTTTAAGCCAAGTTAAAGAAAAAAAGCATAATTATCTAATAAACCTCAAAGGTAAATTTCCTGGCTAGTTCTTTAATACACACGGTTTTTGCTATGAATCTGTGTAATTTTCAGACAAAATACAGCACATGACAGATGCACAGGGGCATGGAAATTAATTGGCATCAAGAAGGAACCCCTTCCTTTGAGTAATGGAGAAAATATAAAGTCACATGTTTTGATGAGCTTACTTTTCATAGCCTTAATAAAGGCCCCATATGCCCCATTAATGACTTATGATCTACAAACAGATGCCTAACCACATAAAATAAAAACCCTTGCTAAAATACCAATTTGTTGAGTGTCACGCCACCAGCAACCACTGAATGGAAACTGGTGTTACTAAATGGAGTTAGGTATAAACAAATTTAGTCAAAGTTTAGTTGGTATGACTCGGTTTTCTATGTCATAATGCTGTCTTTCATATACACAGATGATGTTACTGGATCACTATTAGTAAGGCATATATTTTGAGCTGTTTTTCCAGTAGTGATGATAAATTTATATTAATCCATTTTATGTTCTCTCTAAAACAGAGCACTCTCAAACAGTTGTCCTTAAGAACAATGGCATGAATTTAAAAGACAGCTGGCCAGGGTTAGGGGTATGGGCATAGAACAAAGTAAAGCTAAATAACGTGCACAAAGTTTAAAGTCATGACCCTGGTCTCATTAGTATCATGCTCTAAGCACCAAAATTAGCCTTAATCATAGATCTAGTATAATCCAGAATAAATCTCTGTGAGACACAACATATTCTAAAATCTTAGCAGCTATGTGGCCTTTTTTATATTTAAGGAAGCCCAGACTGACTCCACCATTACCCAACCATTGATCCTTTGCAGGGCCTAAAAATACAAGAGTAATCAGTGACTGAGTCTCCATGAACGGTAGCCCTAAGGCTATAAATGCAGAGATGCCAATGCCAATTAGTTACAAGAAGTACTTAATTCCATCATCTGAAAGAGAGTCTGCTGATTCCTGAACTGATGAAAATACCAAAAGTGGAATAATTACATGGAACATCAATCCACAAATCAGATTTTCCAAAAATACACAAAAAACGGTAAATTACCTGGCCATCCCCAGACTTGCAAAATTGGCAGGGACAATTAGCACATCAAGCCTGGAGAAAGGGTGAGTTCCCAGAATTGAATATGCTGCTGAGAGGCATTGAGGAATCAGCTGAAGCAGGTTCTCTTCGCAGCACTGTTGGAGACACTCCGGGGCAAACACTCGATAAGGAATAATTGCTTGAGAAGCAGCACCAGGATTCTGGAAGTGGCAGGGGTATTCCATGTGACCACACACCAAACTGGCACACCTGAGAGGAACATAAAATAAGTAAATGTGGAAAATCTGATGATAATCTTAAGGATTTGTGTTGGAAGAAAGTAACATCTGTAGACAACATACACATCCCTAAGAGGCAATAGTACATATGGACTTCCAGAGAAGATATCTCATTTGTAGTCTTGCTTTTCTTTATGTCAAGACAATAGTTTAAAAAAATACAGGGTATCAACATTATTGATGTGCTTAAGTGGAATTGATTTGGTTACTTCAATCCAAGCTAAGTGAAAAGTCAGAATATCTTGTTGATAATAAATCGGGGGGCGGGGAGGGGAAGGATTCTAAGACTCGAATTCAAAGGAGAACAAATTCTGTCTTTAGTGATGTACTTTTAACTCCCATTACAAGGAAGAATTTTCTCAGAAGTAGTGTATAATATGTAGCCCAAAAGAAAAAGAGACAGTAGAGAGCAAACTAATGATTCCATTCTGAAAGTTCCTGGAATAAAAGACTTAGAAGCCATTTGTAACAATTAACCAAATTAATGCAGGTATGGTCTTTTTCAAATGAACACAAGCCTTTTTACTGAAAAGAAACCTGCATGCTCTTTACAAAAGCCACTAAATGGTATTTCTATGAAAGAAGGAACATGAGAGCCACTTCTGACAGTCATTTTCAATCAACTTAGAATAAAGGCTTGGCAATGTAAATACTTTAAAGAAACAGATCAGGACTCAACCTGTACCATCTGACCACCACCGGTTGTTTTCACTTGAGCTACAGTGAGTCCTGCATTCATGAAATGCTTTTTATCCACCCGAGTTCAGCTCTCAGGAGATTCATATATCTATATAAATAAGCCTCACCCATCACTGAAATCAAGTGGTAAAGGACAATCAGCTTCCTGCCCTAGTCACATTATACTCTTAGGAAACAAAGAGTAGTGATACATAAAACTTTCATCTGGGGTAAGAGCAGGGGAGAATGCAAGTATGAATACTGAAATCTAGCTCAAGCACAATGACCAAGTTATCAGTTACTTCTTGCAGAGTGTTAAGGGTGACATAGACACACGCATTCTCAAGTTATATGTCTTGTATATACTACTTATTTTGTCTGTCTGTCTATCTATCTATCTATCTATCTATCTCTCCTTTCTTTTTATCCTCAGTGCTCAGGACAGGGCCAGGCACACAGTAAACCTTAGTGAATGCTTGGTGATTGAATGTGATATGACAACAACAAAACTTATTTTTAAAAGATGAGGACCTGAACTAGGGTGATGAAGGGGAAAGGGAGGAATAGAAGTGAAATATGTAGAAGTGGAATTCACAGGAATTAGTAAATGACAGATATGGAGAGCTTACAGATGGAAGTGTAAAGGATAACTTTATGAAGTTTCAAGCTTTGTATGCCTGGTAAAATCATAATGTCATCAAAAGGATAGGGTGAGGTAAGAGGGATGGAAGAAGCAGCCTGGCATGATGGATAGAGGACTGTCCTTGGAGCTGGGGAGACCTGACATCAAGTCCCACTTTGGATATAGATGGCTGTGTGACACAGAGAAAGTCGCTTACCTCTCAGTACTCTAAGACTCTCAAAGTCTACAAATTGCTAACAAGGTGCTCACCTACCTGCATTTACTTTATTAGTAAAAGCAAAGGTGTAGTCTCTATCTGCAGATTGCTTTGTTTTATTTGTAGCCCAGCATCCACTATAGTGCCTGGCGTAGAGTAGGGGCTTAATAAATGCCTGTTGATTGACCATCACTAGGAAAGTTGACAGATTTTGAAGTTTTAGAAGGAAGATCCCTTAGACATACCGACTGTGAGATGCAACCAGGAAATCCAGGTATGAATATCTAGTAGATGGCGGGAAAATTAGAACTGGAGTTCACGACTAAAGGTATAGCTGCGGCAGTACTCTATATGCAGATAATAAATGAAACCATAGAAGTATATGAAATCTAAAGTAATCAAACTCAAATAGCAACTGGCCACTAAGGATCCATATGGATCCCTGCAGCTGCACATGATGGAATTAAGGCAATAGGATGAACCACACTGCCTCCATCTTGTGACTCAATTCTGGATCCAGCTCAATTCCTTTTCTATTCAATTAAGGGTCTACTCCAACTTCTGTCTTACGAGAACACTGTTACTCAATGGTGGGAATTGTGAGAAAACTTTATTGTACTCTTTGAACCTAGCCCAGCATGGCTGGGAAACTGGATCACCTCTATCTGCTGCTTAGAGACTCTTAACTAAGGACCTAAGTGATGCTAAACAGAAACCCAGCCAGATCCAAAGACTGATGCAAAGAGTTTTCTCAAAACTACACATCTCAAGCAATCCATCTGTTTTATCTGAAAACTGATCCCATACTGACCAATAAGTTATTATTTCCATGTTCCTTTATTGAAGGCAGATACTTGCAGGGAGTGAAATACCTCTTTTCTGAATTCAGGGAATTATACCTGTTGACTCTCCCCCTTCCAACTGTGGAAAATCCCTAATCTTTTCTCCAATTAGAAATCAGATTACCTAAATTCTGGTTAATTAGTTTTATTGATTACTTATTTTTAATGTATAAAAATCTGTCTCTCCCTATATTTGGGGTCTAGGGCCAAAGCTGAGGAAGGCTACTGAACCCAATTTTGGGTGCAAATGGCATAAATTGCTTAATAAATTGATATGCTCAGAAACTTGAACTTTTGTTTCCTCAGTCATTTAATCTTTCAGCAGTCATACATATTGACTTAGAAAACTACATATAACATTATCTATGTTCTATCATATTTTTATTTATTTTGTTGGATGTTTTTCCATTACAATATAATCTGGCTAGTCACACTAGGGTATGTCTGATACCTCTACTCTACAGGAAAGAATGGAGAGAGAAGAAAGCTGCAGATAGAGAATTAGACACATCTATACTGGGGAGAGGGGGAGATACAGAAGGAGAGGGAAAAGAATTAGCAAAGGGGACTGAAAAGGAAAATTAATTTGTAGGAAGAAGTCAGAAGATAGCAGTGTCCAGAGAACTGAGAGTATAGGAATGAAATGTGAGATCAAAACTAAAATACTACAGAAAGATTAGGATGAGGTGTGTGAAAAGAGCCAGATTCAATGGTTTTAGGAAGCAATAACAAAGAGCTGGTTCAGCAGAATGGTGGAGGAAGAAGTCAAATTGCCATACTGCAGAATACTGCATAGTGGCTTTGTCTATGAATCCCACAGTTTAAGGTATGAATTGTGAAGTAATCCAATATACATAGAGTGAATCATCACATGTACCTCCTGCCCCCAAGGTCTTCTCCAGCATAGGGAAAGCACATCTTCTCCTAACCAGTCTCCTATACTTCCTTCCAGCTCCTGCCTGCTGTGGGACAGGCTTGATGGATCCTCACAGAATACAACATTACCCCCTACCATAAGTATGGACCTCATTGGAAGGACTTCAAATAGTCTAATCACATGCCTCCCTCAGTGGGCCTTTCTCCAATCACCGTGCCTAAATTCATTCTTCAATGGTTAGCACATTCTCACTTTCTTGTTCCTTCCTATCCCAATAATTCTAAAAAACCCCACTTACAGATGTACAAAACCCATTCCTCATTATCAACTTCAAATCACCCACTTATTTCCATTCACCAGTGAAAAGAGCAGCAGTTGTAGGCTGGATACTGAGTGAGGAGCAAGTACAAAAGCAACTGCAGCTGGGGCTTAAGGAGGGATCCCATATTGAGCTCTATCTAGGACCAAAGGCTCCAGCAGAATAACCAGATCAATAAGCCCTGATGAAAGAAGAGCCTAAGTGGGGTCCTGCCACACTGAACCCACAGAGCCTTCCACTGGACTGCCATTGACTGAATCTAGCAGAAGTCCACTGGAGTCCACAATTGTGTTGTTCAGACTCTGTCCCAGGTCATGAACTTGCAGAGCTCAGATCATGAAGACAGGGCTCAGATTCTGCCAAGAATCATACTACTGTGGGGTGGGGGAGGAGGTAGATATGAAGGGATTGAAGACTTTTAGGTGCTCAGCCCAAACTGTTCCTGAGATCCTGAAATAATACAAAACCCAATACCCTACGAAAATAGCAATAAGTATCAAGAGGACATAAAACAGGACCAAGTACAATACAGCCATTCCAGCGAGAAGTATGCAGAGCCTAACTCTAACACAAAATCTGAAATCAGGAAGTAAAGCTGGAAGAATGAATAAACAAAGGAAAAAAAAATCAAGACACAAACTCAGAAGAAGGGACTGGCTCCAAAAATTCTGCCTACAAAAAGATATTGTTTGGGTACAAGTTCAACTAGAACTCCTGGAAGAGGTAAAACAAGAGTTTGTTTTTTTTTTAAAGAGTGAAAATTATAAATGAAATGAGAACACTAGAGGAAAGAATTTTAAAAGAAAAGAGTACAAACTATGAAAGAAAAAAAATTAAGCTTGGCACAAGAGGTACAAAATCTTATCCAAGCAACAGACTCCTTCAAAATTATAATCAAAAATAGATGTTAATGACTCTGAGATAAAATATTAAAAACAAAGGCCTTAGATTTTGTTTTTATATTTATATTAATTTTATATTTAATACAAATTATGCTTATTTATACTTGCTATGTTATAATACATTTATATTAAAGTGTCCCATATAATATATACACTTACACCCTTCACCAAAAATTGGATCAATTTTTCTAATTTTTCTAATTGGAGGAAAGATTAGGGATCTAATATCTGAGGTTGTGATTGCTCTGCCTTTTTTTACTTTACCTGAAGGATAATATATTTTGTTTCAGTCCATTATTTTGACTCTGTGTTAATCCTTCTGTTTCAAGCATATTTCTTATAAATAATATATTGCTGGATTGTGGTTTCTAATACATTCTGCAATCTTTCATTTTATGGTTGAGTTCATCCTATTGACATCCACAG
>JAQQSV010007072.1:0-14112 GCA_028646515.1 Pseudochirops corinnae
CCATTCCCCAATTGATGGGCATCCCCTATATTTCCAGTTTTTTGCAACCACAAAGAGAGCTGCAATAAATATTTTTGCACATATGGGACCTTTTCCCACTTCTGTAATCTCTTTGGGATATAATCCCAACAGTGGTATTGCTGTTACCCAGACTTTTTAATCCTAAGAAGTGCTTTCTAAATTGGTGTGAGGTTCAGATTGCAAGCGGTTGTGTCATGCCACATGGAAGTGTTTGAGGCGCTGGAATTAGTTGGGTCACGTGGAGGTCAGAGCATATTGCCGTGTCCCGGTCAGCGGATACTGCATTGCTTAAGACTCTCTTGGGTGGGGTTACCTGCTGTTCCTGATTGGCGTCTCCATACCCTGAGGCCTTCACACCCTTGTAATTGCACTCCCCCTCTCACAATTTTGTTCAGCTGGGCTTTGTCAAGTGTGGTATGTGGATCTGGGATCTATTTAAGACCTAGGCCTTGGAGGTATCTTGGAAGCCTGCCTTAGGATGTGGCTTTAAGGCTTCCCCCATAGAGAGACCTTAATAAACTTTTCTGTTTGCACCTCAGAGCTGTGAACTCTTCGGTTCTAAAAGGTAGGCTAGCATCAGTTAATTGGGTGTGTAACCGGTTGCCTCTGCTGGTAAGTTAGGCCACTCTAAAAGAGAACCCTGACAAATTGGAAATCAATTCCCCCATCAGTTGGGGAATGACTAGATAAGCTGTGGGATTTCATTGTAATGGAATATTCTATGCTATAAAAAAAATGTAAAACAGAGTTATTTCAGAAAAACCTGGAAAGACTTACATGAACTGATGCATAGTGAAGTGAACAGAGCCAGGAGAACGTTGTATACACACAACAGCAATGCTGTAAGATGATCATCTGTGAATAACTTAGTTATTGTTAGCAATACAGTGATCCAAGACAGTCCGAAAAGATTGATGATGAAACATAGTATCTGCCTCTGGATAAAGAACTGATATTGACTGAATACAGACTGGAGCATGCTATTTTTCACTTTCATTTTTTTATTCAAGTTTTCTCATATAAAATGACTAATATGGAAATGTTTTACATAATTGCACATGTATAACCTATATCTGATTGCTTTCTGCCTCAGGGAGAGGGCAGGGAGGGATAGAATTTGGAATTTAAAACTTTAAATGTTTTTAAAAATTGCTTTCTAGTTTCTTCTGCTGGTATCATTCATCCCCCTATTAATCTCAAGAGTGGGTAATGGTCGTCAGGCTTGATAATTTTCTGGAGTCTCTCAACCTAGATACAAGTCTCAGGAAGACAGTAGACCTCTGGTTTATATGTCAGGTTAGTTGATAGCAGTCTCTACCTTTTTCAACAAGAAGTCTTTATCAATCATTTCTCTTTCACTTTCTGACCACTATTAGATGACTTTTCATTTGATATCACTTGTAGATCTAAATCATTATTCCTTGCAGCATAAGGTGGTCCTTCCTCCAGAGATAGTTTGGCTTCTCTCCCATCTACAGGAAGAGCCCAGTATATATTACATAGCTCTGAATGGTCTGTAGACCTTTTTATCTCCTTCTTTATGTGTCCTCTACCCCTAAGTTTCCTGTGTCCCCTCCCATCAATTCATATACCTTCTGTTTATTTTGTACATATCTATTGATGTACATGTGTCTCCCAGTTGTATATTAGCTTCTGCAGAGCAGGAACTGTTCCATTTTTGCTTTTGTTTCCCTAGGCTTAGTATAGGGTCTGGCACATAGCTGATGCATGATTAATTCTTGCTCGTTGATTGTTAGGTTTTTTTTTCTTTGAACTTCTTAACACAGGTTAAAATTTCCCTTTTGCCTGATTGCTTTCCTTTTCTCATCATTTACAACTTTAAATGCCTTCCATTTCTTTCAAAGAATCGTGTTCTCTCTGGTTCTACTTTCCCCCAGATAGTAGAGATGTGCTTCTCCAATCTTTTACTATTTTCCTATTTACAGTAGAGACATAGGTGACAGATAATACCAGCAGGAAATTAACCATAGCCCATATACTGACGTTTCAGCAAAGCTTTGTTTACTGCCCACAGATCGTCCAGAATTATTCATGAGAACCACCTTGCCCCAAATGGGTATGTCCCCATTAGAGACTCATTTGAGTTGAGCTTGGGGGTCTTTTGGGAAGATTGTACAATGAACACATCTGTCAGTTACCTCCCTGTAGAAGAATAGTAGGTACCCCAGCATGACAAACTCTTACCACTCCGACTCCTTTTCACCACAGGCATTTCTGGATGCCCTACAGAACCAGAGTGAGGCAAGCAGCAAGATCATCGGGCAGTTTGGAGTGGGCTTTTACTCTGCTTTCATGGTTGCTGACAAGGTGGAAGTTTATTCACAGTCAGCAGAGCCTGAGAGCCCAGCTTACCAGTGGCTCTCAGATGGGTGAGTGTCTCAAGGAAGACTAGATCCTAAGGACTAGCACTCGGCATGTGATATATTGACAGCCTGGTAGACTGCTTGGGAATATCACAGAGGGAGGGTTCATGATTGTATTTCCCCTTGTGGACAAGTATCTTCTGTTTGCAAATGAAATCCAAGTTGAAAAATCAGTAATTTAGAAAGAAACTACTTCAAAGCCCTGGAATGGAAATACTGTGTTTGAGTTTTTAGGTGGCATCTATATATCAGTTTCCGATAAGCCATTGATGCTTGCTGTGGTAAATGGTGAGTTATGAGCCTTGTGAGATGTAGAGAATTTTGTAAGCTTTTATTTACAGAATTAAGATATTTCTGTCATTTCATTTCATATAGTAAGTAGGTGCTTTCAAAATATTTTTTAACTGATTAAGTTGAAAATGTAAGATACCAAATTGAACAATTTACTCAGCTTACCTCATCATCAGACGTTTGGACTTCAGGTAATGAAGTTTTTGACCTCTGCAATCATGAAACTGTTCACTGATCTGTGGAGAGTTTCATTCTACATGTGGAGGGAATACCGAGACTGATGCAATTTTGATTTCTTGAAGTATTTCAGGATTTCAACATTTGTTGAGTATCAAGGCTTTCTTCTGACCACCCACCTTCTATCTCCTGCTGTACATGTCTCCTAAGAGAAGGCAATAAGGGGCCAAACCAACTTTCATCTGTGCCACCATGACTCTCTAGACTTCCACTTTACAGTTATCCCCATCTGATCTCCAGTCTCAGGTGAAGGAGGGACAAGTCCTTTTATGCCTCCGGGCCTTTCATCTCCTGCTATGTCCATCTCCTAAGGGAATGCTGCTGGGACCAGCTGATATAGTAAAACAACTTCTGTCTGCCTCAGAAAAAGGCAGCTTCCATCTCCTTCTGCCCTGATCTCTGTCCTCCTGTAATGCAGAGACCCTCCGTAGAAGAGAATCAGCCATCTCTCTGACCTCAGGCTTTCTGTTTCCCCACTCTTTACTAGCCTTTGGAAGGAAGAGAAAGGAAGTAGGACCTCCCAGCTGACTGGGTTTCTTCCATCTTGTGCTACACTTGTCTCCTTTCTTATCTTCAGCATCCTCTTGTCATGTAACGTGTTAGCAACCTAGTAGACAGCATGGGAATATCACAAAAGGAGAATTTTTTTTTCAGAGGATGAAGCATCATTTACTGAGAATAGTAGAACAAGTGACCTATAAATGGTCTATAATTCCAGTTTAACTTAAATGCCAACAAGATAGGGAAGGCTAGGTGGCTCAGTGAATAGAGCACTGGCCCTGGAGTCAGGAGGACCTGAGTTCAAATGTGGCCTCAGACACTTAACCCTTACTAGCTAGGTGACCTTGGGCAAGTCACTTAACCCCAATTGCCCTGCCTTCCCCCCTCCAAAAAAAAAAAAAATGCCGACAAGACTCCAGACCCTATTGACCTGAGGGCCTTCCCCTGAAGTCAGTTGCACTCTTCGCAGGATAGAGATGGCAACACAAAGATGCCATTGAGTGGTATCTTCTGTTTATTGATGAACATAACCCCACCTGGTCATACCATATACATGCCATTGATTCTGAACCTGTGTAGGTCATCATCCAAACATCATTCCCCATCCCCTACCACCCATTTCAGAGGTTCCCAAACTTACTTGGCCTACCATTCCCTTAAAAAAAAATTACTCAGCACCCTTCTGAAAATCTACTTTCTTTAATCCTTTGATGTTTTTTTTTTTGAAATTTGCTTAATTCAAAAGAATATAATTTTTTTTAAATGACACATCTTAAATTTAACAATTTATTGTAAATTTGTGCTTTTTTGCCTGCATTGACATTTTGATGATGCATGTAACCATATCATATTTTTGTAAGCAAGTCATTACACACACATATTCCTGCCAGTGCATGCTGCACTTTCTGACAAGGCATGACAAGCTCATTTGCCAACACTTGCTTCTTAAGACCTGTTGTCATACTTAACCACAGATTGGTTATAACTTGGATTTTGTGTGTTTATTTGGAAAATAAGGTAATTACTATTACTTGAACTCTGTTATGCAACAGATGAAGCATGTTTGAACATGGTTTTCAGAATTTTCTTCTCTTCTTTCATTAATGCTTCCAATGCACCCTTATTTTTGTTCAATGCCCCTCAATTGCACTTGAGGGTATTATTGTCCCCCTGGATTGTTCCAGCACCCCCAGGGGCAGTATCACCTACTTTAGGACCATATGACCCATTCATCATTTCCTTTGCTCTTAACCCTTCCACCCAAAGTTTCAACTAAATACTACCAGCTCCATCTACATTGCACTTTGAAATGTCATTTTCATAGACAACAAATTTTTCTTCATCCTAAATCTTTATCTCTCCCACTATTTCCATTTTTTAGCAATCACCTAGACCTGGCTCTCTCCTGATAACAGCCTCCCTGGAGACTCTTTCCAGTACTAGATGCCTTAACATTCATTCCCCTTGACTCACTGATTGAGGTGGGGGAGTTAGAATACCCCTTACTCCCTATTGTCACTTCCAGATTCTCTTCATACCTCCACTATTGAGGAATCTCTCCTCCCTTTGAGGTTCATGCAATCTATATTTACAACTCAGTTAAAATCCTGGTCATTATTTACAGACTAGCAGATGCAGATCTCAGGAGCCCAGAACTAGATTAAAATGTAATTGGGAAATATTCAGCAAAAATAAGATGAAAATATAATACTATATAATGTTAATTTGTGGTACTCTAAGTCAGTACACACCCTGCAAGGGACATTTCTATTTGATTTGACCCCACTGTTGTTCTACAGACTTTCTGGTCACTCTCATTCCTTTCTCATTGAGTTCAGTAGCTGGTTCATAATTTTTCTCTCTTCCCTAACTCCTGCCCTCTCCTCCCCTCAAACTAAGTGACCTTATTGTACAAGTTGATTCTTCCTCAAACATCCTAATCACTAAGTTCCTTACCCTACTCACTCCCATGACCTACTCTTCTACCTACTCAGCCATAAAGATGGTCATGTCCTTGATTTTACTATCACCCACCAATACTCCACCCCTATGTTCAAGAATTCCAGAATCTCTTTAACTGATCATAATCTATAGGTTTTCCACCACTCCCTCTTCCTTCCCTTACCAAACCCTACTCTTTGTCCATGCCAGGACTTCCTTTGATCTCTCAGTTCTCTCCCAGGTCATCATCTTTATACTACCCTCTCTCTCTCCTCTCTTCTCCATCTTGACTCCTTAGTGAGCCAGTTCAAATCTACACAGCCCTCTTCTTTTGAGTCCCCAGCCCCCTTATCATATTGCTGATCTTTTTCTATCAAACTTCAGTCTTGGATGATCCATACAATCCACTGCCTTTGCTCCTAGAACTTTGCTACTGAATAAAGATAGAGAAAATCTCGACTCCCTTGAGTCCAATGTGAGTTTATACTATACGACCTCAGATGACCCTCACTTGTTATAGAAGGCAAACCTTTTATACCTTCTATTAACTCACTTTCTCATTGGCTTTTCCAAAACTTTTCATCCTTCCTCAAACCTGCCATGACTTTGTCTTCTTCCACCCTCTCAATTGAGAACCTTGTCTCATATTTTATAGAAAAAATCAAGGCAATTTGCTGAGAGCTCCCTGTTTTCCCCTTCTCATCTCATATCATTCAGCAGATGCTGATGGGGTGCTGGGGTGCCTTTGTTTGTAACATTCAGTTTTAACTTTAATTTGTAAAAATCTTATTTATGTTTGGGTACCTATGTTTGTAACATCAGCTTGTGTAATTAAGTTGTAAAGTCACACTTCCCCCAGCCTGAAACCCCTCCCGTTAGCCAGCGCTCTGCCTAGCTTCACTTAACCCTACTTGGTACAATAACACACTATACCTATGAATCCTTCACAAAAGCATTTTTAAACAAACCCTTTAGTGTAGAGAAATGTATACCTCCTTTGATCTGGTGGCCAGCTGTACCCATGAATCCTTCAGTGCACTATTAGTAAGATAACTCCAAACCATTAGGCATATCTGGGATCCCCAATTAGTCTAGCTTCCCAGCATCCATCTTGTCAAACAGGACATTGATAGGTAACAGACTGGACACCTCTCAGTCAGTCCTGACCAAAAAAAATGACCTAGTGCCGTTTTAAGGCAAAAATCACACCTCCTGGTAGCTTCCCTCACCCCCACCCCTCAGGCTTTCTCCCAGTGAATTATGGGCAGTACGCCTGCACAGTTGATATAAAAAGTGTCCCTTTAAGCAGTGACCACTCCTTAACTCTTCCCTAATCCCATCCTTACCCACCTAGTTAGCATAATTGATAATTGATTTATGGTTTTATTACTATATAATCTGTATCTCTAATTCCTGCAGCTCACAAGTTTCCTATGACACCACCACCTGCCTGCTAAAAAGCGTAACAATAAACTTTTACAATCCTTCCAAGATTGCTTGAATCCGGGAATTCTTTTTTGGGAATTCTTTTTCAGACTAAAAGAACCCTCCAAGGATTTCCTAGAAATCCCTTAGAAACTTTGTCCCTCATCAGATGCCTTTTGCCACTCTCTCCTCCCTCACCACTAACTCCTTCCATTCCCACTATTGTTGCTTTTGCCCTTTGTAGCTAAACTTATTGAAAATCTAGTGACAGTAGGTATCGTCGCTTTCTCCTCTTCTTAACTCTGTAATCCAGCTTCCAGCCTCTTCATTCTACTGAACCTGCTCTCTCCAAAGTTACCAGTGATTTTCTCATTGACAAATCCAGTGCCTTTTCTCATTTTTCATTTTTCTTGATTTCTCTGCAGCTTTTGACACTGCCAGTCACCCTCTTCTCTAAGTTTTCAGCATACCATTCTCTCCTGGTTCTCCTTTTACCTATCATACTCCTCTTTCTCAGTCGCCTTTGCAGGATGGTTATCCACATCACACCTTTTAATACACCCAAGGGTCAGTCTGAACCTTCTCTTTCTATACTACTTAAGTTCTTCCTCTCATAAACTCCCATAGATTTAATTACCATCTCTGTGCAGATGATTCTCCAATCTACTTATCCTGCCCCATACTATTAACCTCCAATCTCTCAGATTAATTCCCTTTAGCACACCAGAACTGGATGTCCAGTAGATACCTTAAATTCAGCATGACTAAAACTGAACTTAATATCTTTTCCCTCAAATCTTCCTCTCACTGTCAAACTTTCCTGTTACTACATCCTCCCAGTCCCCCAGGCTCGAAATTTAAGTATCCTCCTCAGCTCCTTAATGTCCTCAAACACTGCCTGCCATGTTAAATCTGTTGCCAAGGCCTGTTGATTTCACCTTTGTAATCTCTCTCTAATTAGCCCATTTCTCCCCTCTAACACTGCCACTATGGTGGTCCAGACCCAAGTCTCCTCAGTCTAATCCAGTGGTTTTCAACCTTCCTAATGCCATGACCCTTTAATACAGTTCCTCATGTTGTGGTGACCCCCAACCATAAAATTATTTTCGTTGCTACTTCATAACTGTAAATTTGCTACTGTTATGAATCATAATGTAAATATCTGATATGCAGGATGTATTTTCATTGTTACAAATTGAGCATAACCCACAGGTTGAGAACCGCTGGCTCTAATCCATCCTCCCAACTGCCAAAGTGACTTCCTACAGCACAGATCCAACTTTGTCACTTCCTACTCAATAAACTCCAGTATCTCCCTAACAATTCTATCAAATAACAACTTAACAAAATGTCAGAAGTATCTAAAAAAGTGTAAAATAGAGCACTTTGATACTTCATTGGAGAAAATGGTCTGGCTATTGAGGGAGCAAAATAGCAATATGCTATAAGGTACACAGAACTGATGGTACATTTTGTGAAAGTGGACTAAATGCCCCTCCCCGCCTTCATTTAGAAATTTTAAGAAAGAATTTAAAGATTAACCCACCCTGAGGCTTTTGGACTAATCTCTATGAGAAGCTATTCTCAGTCTTTCTTTAACTAACAATTCCAAAACAATGTCCTGCTCTCCTCTCTTTTGAAAGTCTGTGGAGGACTTCCTAAACTAATTAGAGCTGTCACCTGATAAAAGCTGGGAAGAAAGGGGTGAACCTTGATTGATCTGGAAGCTGTAGTGTTTTTCCATTCCCTAAAGGAATTAGGTTAGTGATCCACCTAAAAGAAACATGAAACCTTTTTGATTATTTAAACCTATAGAAGTATATCTTGGATTCTTTTTTTGTTTTGTTGTTTTGTTTTTTGTTTTTTCCTTTTGCTTTTTGGAGGGGGGAAGGCAATTGAGGTTAAGTGACTTGCCCAAGGTCACAAGGCTAGTAAGTGTTAAGTGTCTGAGGCAAGCTTGGAACTCAGGTCCTCTTGACTTCAGGGCTGGTGCTCTAATCACTGTGCCACCTAGCCGCCCTTGAATTTTTTTTTGACCAACTAGATTCCACTATGAAGCAAACTGTTAACTGAATTGTTGTTACCTAAAGTGTGGATCTGATGATTGAAATTTACTTTGTGATATCAAAATGACTTGTTGGGTGTGCTAAGGTATAAGGAGATTCTTATATTTAAGTGTTTCTTCCTTAGAATAATCATAGATGAATAAAAATTGTTTTGGGAGCCTTGTGCATAAAATACAAAGCACAGAATTTTCTTCAGCACTTTCACTTCTGTTATTCCTTTGCTAGGAATATATCTAAAAGTCACTAAAAGGGGAAAAAAGGTCTATATATTTTTAAAAAAAAAACATTCACAGTGTGTGAGATGAAAGAGTTCGGAGTCTGAATCTGAGGTCAGAAAAGGTCTTTATTCTTTCTCATGAGAAAGGAATCTGCCCCTGTCGCTCAAATGGCATCTGCCAGGGAGAGAGCAACAGGTAGAAGCCAACTCATGGTTATATAACTTCTAATGCAGAAACCCAACCACCCCACCTGGCCTTCACTCTTATTGATAGGGGGGCTGGTCCACAACCTAAGCGCAGGAATCTATCTCTGAGACAAAGGACCTGGAAACATGTGGGTGTGCAATGAAAGGCGGCCAGGGTTTCTTATTTGGCATATCTTGTGCTGAGGTGGCATTGGGGAGGGTCTCCATTGCTCCTGGAAGGTCAGGTGACCTCTAAACCTAGGCCTAGTGAATACTGAAACCATTCTAGATTTGATTTTTCAGAATGGGGAAACTTCACTATAAATTATCCCTCACAACAGCTACTCTATTTGTAATAGAAAAAGAATTAGAAACCATCTGGAGAATAGTTGAATAAGTTATAGTGTTAGAGGTAGTATGAAGTAGAAGATAGAGTGATTGCCATGAAATGAGAAAATCCTGTATTCAGATCCCACCCTACATTTACTATCTGTGTGATACTCTGTGGCTAAATCACTTAGTAGTCAGTAAACTTTATTAAGTGTCTACTGAGTGACTGGGACTGTGCTAAGTTATGGGAATGCCAAGAAAGGCATAAGACACTTCCCACCCTCTAAGAGTTTACAATCTAATGGGGAAATATGTAAAAAGAAACTGACATGGGATGGGGTGTGTGATGTGGAGTCCTGCAGCTGGTTTGGGAAGTGATCTGAGGAGGTTTGAGTTGCAAAGTTGATTTCATGTTTCAGAATGATGAATTCAGAAGCTGGAACATAGAAAAGAAGAAAGAGATCAGAGAAAGTAGAGGCATCTATTGTAAATGGCCTTCTCAAGGAGTTTAGCCATAAAGGGCAGAAGAGATTTATGAGGGGTAGTGGGATGGACACAGGCATGTGTATTGGTTGTAGAAAAGGAGCCAGTAGTCGAGGACAGATTGAAGCTAACTGAGAGACTGGGTAAGAGAAAGAGTAGTCTGTTAGCGATGGGATGAAATGGGATCAGTTTTGAATAGATAGAAGGCCTGGCCTTGGTAGGGAGGAAGGCCACCTCTTCAGATCAGATGGGTGAGTAACTAAAGAGTAGCAAAAGCCATCTGTATGATATGCAGTGAGGAGAACGGGAAGTTGTTCTCTTGTATTACATAAATTTTCTGGGATGTCAGTAATCCTGAGGTTTCTGTGTTGTGATTTCCAGGTCCGTCACTTAAGTCTTTGGCATTTTCTAATAATTTAGATAATTCTTTTTAACCCTCTGTTACTAGTTTCACTCTGTATTGTGTGCATTTCTAAATTAATTCTAAGCTTATTTCTTTTCTTGATTTCTTTAACATCAAATTTTTTTCCTGTGGCTTTATGATTATTATTTGTAAGCAATACTAAATCATGGCTAATCTCTTTGAATGTCATTTATTCAGTTGAGACTGTCTCTTGAGAGATCTTGTGTAGTTTCCTTTTCTACTTCTCTTGCTTTAGGTTGCTGTCTAGAATTGTTTGTTATATACTAGTATTTTTCACTGTCCATTTTAAAATTTTGATAGGTTTTTCTTTTCTTTTTTAATCATATTTTCTCATATTAGTCTCCATTTTCTGGAGTGGGGAGCATGAGAAGCTTAGTTTCTTTGAGCATCTCATTAACATCTTGGATTAGTCTTTTGGAGGACTTCTTGATAGTAAAATGAGAAGTTAAATCTTTTTCAAGTTTAAGCCTCAGCTCTAGTTTCCTTCTTCCAAAGAATATTCATTTTATTCTTCCTAAACTACCTAATTTCATTTTCTATTAGCATTCATGGCCTCCTACTTTCCTTCTTTCATTCTTATCATAGATTATAATCCTCTTTATATTTTCTTCTATGTTTTGAAGAGAACAAATCTGCTGCATTCTCATCAGCTTCCACAGTGTCACCGTCTTGAGATAGTAACCTTTTTTTAAAAAAAAAAATAACAAATTACATTGGAATCTTGTGTTTTTTCATTACATTCCCTACCTGAATCACATTCACTCACCATCTTCTACTGAGCTTATAACGGTGAATGTTTTAAAAATATTTTTAAATAGGTGGGTAAAACTAAACATAATGAAAAAAGTCTGACATTAGCTGCAGGGTTTTATCACCATAGTTGTTGATGTTCTTTCCATTTATGGATTGTTTTAGTCATTTGGTATAATGTTTTTCTGGTTCTGCTTACTTGGCATTGTTTCACTTAAGTTTTTCCATGCTTTTCTCTATTCATTATTTCTAAGAACACAATGATAACATCCATCACATTCATTTACCCACAGTTTATTTGGCCATTCTCCAGTGTATGGGTCTCTATCTTATGGCATTCACAGAACCTTTTTTCCCAGCTGTTTACTCTCATGAGGTTGATTTTTAGTGGACTCTGTGTCAAACAGTTTTGATACTTTTTTCATAAGTTTCCAAAGATGTTCTTTAATAAAGGAGTGTTTTTTGTTGCTCTTCCCTACCCCCCAAAATAATTATAGGTGGATGGAATTTCTCACAAGTTGTGTAGATGTTTCTAAAACATACCTCGGTTTAAACAAAATGGCTTCTGCAGCTTTAACAAATTTCACATTGCTTTTGATTTTCTAATGCATGTTGTCTTATTTTGTTCCATTATATCATATCTGACACTTATACCAGCAGCTCTACAATTTAGAGGAAATACTAAATAAACATTTATTTATTTATAACTCTGAAAACTGCCACTGCTACAAATTTCCAGTGTTCATCTTGTGCAAATAAAACCAACTTAATACTTAGGGAAGATCCTATCAAGGCCCCCTTTTCTGGTTCTCCCTATTCTTCCTATGTTTCTTCAGAACATTTTTCCGTTTGGTTTTCTTCTGTTCATTAGAGGCATAAGACCTGGAAGGAAGAACATAAAAAACAATAGCTAGGACCAGAGATATCCTAGAACCAGCTTATATGAGGGGAGTCAATTGTTAAATTTTCAGTGAGAACTTTCCACCTTGGAAAATAGCAAATGCTATAAATCAGGACTTGTTTTATTGATAGTCTATACAAGAGGTGTCAAACAATTACAGCTTGAGACAGATTAAAATGCAATTGGGAAATATATAACAAAATAAATAAAAATACAATAGAACATAGATAATGTTAATAAGTGGTTTTTCAAGTCAATATGATATCTGCTGGGATCCTTAACTAATGTTTAGTGGCCCCATTTCTATCTGAGTTTGACACTACTGGTGTAGACTTAAAAAAAGTGATAGAAAATGTGTCAGTAATGTAGATTAAAGTTAAAAGTATGTCGTGTATATTTGTTTATTCTGAATGAATAGCCTGTGGTTAAACATTTAGCAGCACATCCCTGGGTAGGTCTCAGCAAAGTAGCTAGAAGTCTAGCCCTTCCAGAACTCTTCCAGAGTTTCTTCTTGTTAGAGCAGAGAAGGAAGGACCCTTTGCCCTTTGACAGACCTCTGGCTCTGCAACCTAGACCTGGTTTGTGAGCAGTGGACAACTGAATCTCAAGATCTACCTCTCCCATGGTCTCTGCTTTGTATTGTAGTTCCTAGTATTCAATATTATATTCTTAGCCTTTTAGAACTCTTCCAGAATTCCTGCTTGGTAGAGCAGCAAGCAATAACTAGTCTTCCCTAGATCAGAGCAGTAGTTGTTGGAGCCCTGAATTTCTCTTTAATAAATAAGGGGAAGAGGAAGGGAACAAGCATTTAAGTGTCTACTGTGTGCCAGGCACTCTACCAGATGCTTTATAAATAATATCTCATTTGATCCTGACAACAACCTTGGGAGGCAGATGTTAATATTAATCCCATTTTACAGTTGAGGAAACTAAGGCAGACAGGTTAAATGACTTGCTCAGGGTTTCACAGCTAGTAAGTGTCTGAGGCTGAATTTGACCTCAGGTCTTTCTGACTCCAGGCCTACCACTCTGTCCGTTATACCACTATTTGCCTGTAAATAATAATCTTGAACATTTCTGTAAGTGCAAGCATAATTGTCCTCATTTTTCAGAATATGAAATCAGGGCTGGGAGAAGGGAAGCAATTAGTTTCACACACACACTTCCAGCTGTTAGGGGACAGAGCCAGGTGAAAACAAACACCAGGTGGAGTGAATGCTCTTTCCAGGGCAGCATACTTGCTGGGGCTTTGTGGTTTTTATGAAGTGGAAGCTGTCATCTTGGTTACCATTGAGAGTATAAGAGAAACAGTTGTAATCAAGCAAATAGCTATCGTTGTTGCTTTGGCCATTTGGGATCTGTGCTTATTTTTTGTTTAAGGCAGTGGCTCTCAGCCTATGGTTCCTGACCCCTTTGGGGGTCAAATGACCCTTTCACAGGAGTCGCCTAAGACCATCGGAAAACACATATTTCTGATGGTCTTAGGAACCGAGACACCACTCCTCTATCAGTCTCCAGGTGGGTCCACCTACATGAAGATATGCCCACGTACGAGTATTAAAGGGTCGGGGCATTAGGAAGGTTGAGAACCACTGTCCTAAGGTAAAATAACTTATTTTCTTTTGTAAGATTTATTAGTACTGATATGATATTATTTTTTTCTCCCTTCTTTTCCTCTTAGCTCTGGAGTATTTAAAATTGCAGAAGCTTCAGGAGTTAGAACTGGAACCAAAATAATCATCCATCTTAAGTCAGATTGCAAAGAATTTGCCAATGAAGACCGAGTACGAGGTGAGCAGAAGAGGAAGGCCCCTTTGCCCTTTGACATACCTCTTGCTCTGCAACTTAGACCTGGTCTGTGAGCAGTGGACAGCAGAAGCTCAAGATCTACCTCTCTCATCATCTCCACTTTCAATTGTTTTTTTTTTTTAATTTTTTTTTT
Organism: Pseudochirops corinnae; assembly: GCA_028646515.1. Classification (NCBI taxonomy): domain Eukaryota; kingdom Metazoa; phylum Chordata; class Mammalia; order Diprotodontia; family Pseudocheiridae; genus Pseudochirops; species Pseudochirops corinnae. Next base: position 14,100 of record JAQQSV010007072.1, read on the forward strand.
ATTTACTCATTTA
>JAQQSV010007073.1:0-14112 GCA_028646515.1 Pseudochirops corinnae
TTCTAATTCTGAAGGAATTATTCTCTTCAGAAAGCTTTTGAGATTCCTTTTCCATCTGGAAAATTTGACTTTTTAAAGCATTCTTCTTCTCATTGGCTTTTTGGGCCTCTTTTGCCATTTGAGTAAATCTATTTTTTAAAGTGTTATTTTCTTCAGTCACATTGTTGATTCTCTTTTCATGGTTTTCTGGCATCATTCTCATTTCTTCTCCCAATTTTTCCTCCACTTCTCTTATTTGGTTTTGAAAATCCTTCTTAAGGTGGTCTATGGCTTGTAGAGAGTCTTCATTTTCTTGGAAGCTTTTGGTGTGGGAGTTCTGACTGTGTTGCTTCCTCCCGCTCCATGCTTTTATCCTTTTTGTCCCTCGAGAAGGAATCTAGAGTTAGATTGCTGTTCTTACTTTGCTTCCTTTGCCTTTTCATGTTGCCATTCAGTTACTTGAATTTTTAGCTTTGTGGAACTCTGCTTCCAGAGGGGAAAGCTCTGTCTCAAATCACTGGGGTTTTCACAGCTGCCGAAGCTATTAGGAGGCTGCTGCAGTCCCCTCCAGCTTTGCCTTTCTGAAAACGCACCTCAGGACCACCACCCCAAGCCACCATCAGGATCTAGGCCACTCAACACAAGAGCACTTAGCCTCTGAAGGATTGCTTGGCCCCCCTACAGTCTGCAGGCTGGGAGCTCTGAAGCAGCCATGTGGAGGTGGCTGCAGGGCTGCTGCTTCTGCTGTTTCCTTGCCCTGGAGGCAGTTTGGCCCTATTGCTTTTCTCCCCCAAATTTAGCTGAGATCCACTGACCTTTCACTTAGTCCTTAATTCTTATGGTTTGATAATTCTGGAAACTGCCACAGCTGTCCCTGATCCACTCTCCTGAAGACTCCAGCTGTGGCTCGTCCTGGCCCCCCTGAGGCCAAGCTGTGGTTTCAGGCTGGGCTGGTTTCAACTCCCAGCATGCTCTGATGAGTCCTTCCTGCCAAGCTACCTTCAGCAGATTTTTTTTTCTGTATTTTTGTGAGTTTTGGAGCCCTAAAATTTGTTTAGAGTCATATTTTATGGGTATTTGAAGTGGCTATGTGAAAGCTGCGGAACTTTGCTGCTTCTACGCAGCCATCTTGGCTCTGCCCCCAATCTTTGCCTTTTTAAGGTAGTCTGTGTTATGCCCAATTTGCATAGAATGTTTCCTTGACAACTATCTCATTTAGGATTAGACATAAACTTGCTTCTATCACAGAACTTGGAGTGGTACAAATTATCTCTTTCATAACAAAACTTTTAATAGTACAGTGAAATAAAACAAAAAAAACTTAAAACAGAGTTATAAAGTGATTTTCCCCATTGCTTTTGAAAAGAAATTGTTTATCTGTAACAATGGAGAGAGAAGGAAATAGGGAGTGATTCATGGTATAGTGAATATAGGGTTGACACCAGAGTCAGGAAGTCCTGTGTTCAAGTCCCACACATGACTTTGGGCAAATCACCTAGTAATTTGTCTTGTAAGAGTCCAACTGGTAGGAATAATTATAATCTGCATTAGTAGAGGGAGTTTGCTCACTTGGGAATTTCCTATTCCAATGAAATCTTACAGCCAATTCAATAAAAGGAGGGAGGTGGTGCAGAGAAAGAAAGAAAAAAGCAGTAATGTCACTATGGATTCCATGGTGTAGGCTCTCAGAAATGAAATTGCTAATCTTCTCCTCTCCCCCCCCCCAACCAAGACATACTCTAAGAAACTGTCTGATTATCAGAATAAAATTGGGATATAGACAAATTTAATAACATCTCTGCACAGTTTGAATGTTTTTTGGAAAGATGTTATATGCTGCCATTAATACTGATAACCTTCTTTTGGGTTCTAGATCCATTCATTAGTGATAATGATGTGTTCAGATGATCCTGATAATTACAATGTAGATAAACAAGTAGTAACTCAAAATGATGAAATAATGTTGCTATTCAGTAATATGTAAATGAATTTCAAGTATCTATTTCAAATTGGATAGAATAAAGAAAGACAGATGCAAATACGCAGAGCAATGCAGTATTCAATATGAACAGAGGATGGTGAGAAAACTGGAAGGGGTTGAATCGGAAATATGGTTAGGCCAACATCTTTATCAAATATCATAATAGATTCCAAGTAGATAACTTATTTAAGTATAAAAATAAGATGCTTAAAACTGTATATTTCACAGTTTTGGCTAGAGAAATAATTTATGTAATTCAGGATAGAAATGTTATGAAAGAGAACATAGATCAGCTCAATTAAATAAAATAAAAAAAAAATCTTTTGTATGGTCAATATCAATTCAACCAGAATGAGAAAAGATGCAGAATGAGATACAAATCTTGTCAACAAGCATCTCTTAAGACACTCTGACATCCAAAATTTATAGAGAATTGACAAAAATCTAGAGGTATCAGTTATTTTTCAATAGACAAGTGCTCAAAAATTATAGACAAACAATTTTTAAAAGATGAAAAGTATACTATCAAAAGCACATTGAAATGTTAAAAATCACTGATAAAGTAACGTAAATTAAAAAAACCCCTGAGGTGTTACTTCCTACCCATCAGATTGACTGAGATAGGAAAAGCTAGTGTTGGAAAGGATATGTTATGAGGTAGTTACACTAATTCACACCTGGTGGTGTTGTGAATTAGTCTGTTTTCTAGAAAACAATTTGGAATTATACTTGTTAAGAGAGATACCATTGATATGTCTTTTGATCCAGTGATCCTACTAGTAGGTTTATATTCTGGGGAGGATAATGATAAGTAGAAGGTCCCATGGATACCAAAATATTGACTATCTGAAAGAGCAAAAAGTTGGAACAAACCATCTGCCCATTATTGGGGAATGACTGAGTAAATTGGGATATATGAATGTAATGGAACAGTGTTATGCAGTAAGGAATGATTAATATGAGTGTCAGAAAAAATATGGGAAGAATTGTATGAATTACTATGGGAGGAAAAAAATAAACAGAACCAAAAGAGCTCTGTACAAACTGCCTATAAAGATGTGAATTAAGAGTGGACTAAAGACAACAATATTCAAATCAAACCAAAAGGATAGTGTTGGTTCATACAGATTGAAGCTTAAGCACATATGCTTCTTTTGTTCTCTCAAATGATAAATTGTAAGAAAAAGAAAAAAGGAAAATACCAAGTACCATCATTCACAATCACTATAATAGGAAGCTTAACTGTTCTTTATAAGGAAGTGTTAAGACATGAATTAAAGTGAAGTAACTGATGTTTCTTAACAAAATATATCAATAAAAAAAGCATTATTGGGCAATGGAAAAATGTTACTGTTGTGAAAGGATATTAGAAATATAAATTCAAGGGTTATTTCTACAGTTAGCAGTTTCAAGGTTAGATGACAAACTAAGTCAGAGAAAAATCTGGGTTCTGGATATAATTTGCCTAAAGGTGGACAGAGATAAAAACAAATATATAAAAATGTGTAATAAATGTCATTCTGTTGTACTTTGTTCTACAAATGTATGGTAATATTAGTGAATAGGAAGCATACAAAAATATGAAAAGACCTAGATGAGATAATGTAAACAGAATAGTATTCACATTGACTGCAACTATAGTTATTTTTTAAACATAAAGAAAAGAAGAAAGGAAGAAAAGAAAACAAATCATTATAGGTTTGGAATGAAATTTAGAATAACAGCTTTTTTATCTGTTCATTTATGAAACAGCAAATATTTTGGTGTAAATTGTGTACTTTATTTTTTATGTTTATTTGATTGGTGTTGCTTATGGTAATAAAGTTCATAATTTTAAAAATTAATGCAAAAACTGGTAGACGTTATTAAACTTTGTTTCCTTAAGTTTTAATAGTCTATGTTAGTTTCAATCATACATATGTAAAACAGTTGCTGAAATTTTTTCTGCTCTTATGGAAACATCCCTAGTACTAATGAGACTACAAAGAAAAAGGCAGGAAAAGGGATCTTAGAACTTATAGCCAGAATGCTCCTGCTTTAATGCTCTAAGGTTAGTGTGATATGCTAAATTGTTCCAAACTTTGGTTAGAAAATAATATTGATTGTCATTTTCCCAAGTATCAGGAAATCCACTTTCTAACTCCCTATGATGAGATACACAGGACTACTACCATGATGCCAAGAACAAGAGAAACCATTCGTGGTGTGTAGAGAGTAATGGTTTTAGAGAAATTAATTTATGAGAGCAAGACAACCTGTCACTATATGAGGGAGGAGTATAGTAAGGCCATGCCAAACATTGGAAATGGAGTCTGAGAAGAGCTCAAAGGGGGAAGACCAGTAATTTATGAGAGCTTGAATCAGGACATGATTAATTTTGTAAAAGTGCAGATTGCTCAGTATGGAAGTATAGCCATCAAGTGAAAGCTAGAAATGAAGACATTACTATAATTGACTAAATAATTAAAATAGGGAAAAATTTCCCTCTTCCTGCAGGGAAAGGGGCAGGTTTTTATATTACATTTTCATAAAACAGTGATTAGGACAAAAATTACAATAACAACTGCAAACAGCTTGATGCTAATGATTTTTAGATGGTAAGCTACTTCAGGTAAACTCGTAAGATCTTTCTCTCTCTCTCTCTCTCTCTTTCTTTCTCTCTCTCTTCCCCCTCCCTCTCCCTTTCTCCCTCCCTTTCTCTCTTCCTTCCTTGTTCCCTCCTTCCCTCCCTCCCTCCATCCCAGAGTACTCAGTAAATTCTGGAAACACAATGGGGATTCAATATTTTTCAAATGGATGTAATGGAAAAAAAAATTCAAAAAGAGAGAAGTTAAAAGTCCCAGCTTTTCCAAGAGCAAGCTAGCTGTGTGATTTTGATGAAGTCAATCCACTTCTGGCTTCATATTACTCCTCTGTAAAATAAGGCAGTTGGAATAAATCATCTTTAAAGTCCCTTCAGCATAGACTATTGTTTTTCCTTCTAGTAATTTAAATGATTAGCAAACAGGACCTATCATATATAAACATGGAAGAAAAATACTCTCTGAATGTGTAATTAATTCATTAAATTTGTGAAAGTTTTTTTTTTTAAGACTATGTCATGAAATGTGTTTCTATTAGGAGATTGTGGGTGAGATACCAAGAAGGAGCACAAGTGCTCAAAAGATCCCAAATAAGGCAAAGTATCACTCATAGGGAATAAAGTATGAAGTCTGCCAGCCTTGCAGTCTCAAGGGCAAACGCAGGAGGTGGTATAGGCCTACTCAGAACCACATAACTTGATCAAGAGCCCAGATCTCAGTCCCTATATCTGATTGTTGTTGCTGTGCATATCCAAGATCAAATAGGGATCTTACGGGCAGTCAATCAAAAGGTAATCTGGGCTGCTATCTCCACCCTTCTTTACTGACCACAAAGGCATTGTGATTAAGAAAGCTAGATAAGATTGCATGCATAGATTAGTTGAAGTTTGGGAAACCGATTATGATAAAGAGAACTTTCATTCATTGCCTAAATGAAGTTTACTAAACCAATATGTATACATAGTAATTTTCTGGCACATAGTCAGGTCAATCAATGGTCATACATGGAACCATTTCTGTCAGTTAGGGCCTAGAGTTAGTTGAATCTTCATATTTTCCCTATTCTATGAAATTCCAAGATATCAAAAGTGATTTTATATCTGTCATATAAACTTGCAAATATAATATTGAGCCTCTTCATTATAGTTTATCTCTGGGACTCCTTGCTTCTCTCCCTTCCAGATTCAGAATGGAGTAATCAATTATACAGGCATCTGTGTAGCATGGTGGGCACTGTACTGAAGCTGGAATCAGGAAGACTCATCTTCGCATGTTGAAAACAGGCCTCAGACAATTAATAGTTGTGTGACTTTGGGCAACTTACTTAACATTATTTATTTCAGTTTCCTCATCTGTAAAATGAGCTGGAGAAGAAAATGGCAAATCACTCAAGTGTCTTTGCCAAGAAGAGCCCAAATGGGTCATGAAGAGTCAGACACAACAGAAACGACTCAAAAACGACAAAAATCAATTATCCAATTTATAACCCAAGCACTAATTCAATGTATGCTCTATCGACAGATCATGCAAGAAAAATATGTTTCAAAAGAAAAGAATTAAATTAAGTCATGAAACAATATAAATAACAAGTAGAAGAATAATGTAATAACATTTTTTTTTGTACCCATTCAAAAATGACTACAATCTCATTTGGTGGTCCTGTTAGGGAAATGGAAAGAATCCTTTTTTGGGAATAATGATTTGGGGTAAGGAAATAGGCAGTCAGACTGAGGAAATTGTTCATCAGTTTATGTCTCTTCTTAGTGACCAGAATGAAGCTTTTCTACTTCTCAGGTGGACAGACTTCAGTTTGTGTCTTGATTTGGTTTCAAGATAGTCAAGATTCTGCCTGAAGTCCACTCCATTTCTGTTCAGTCTTAGTCCTGGCAACCGCACTTTTGTTACTTGCTTCTCAAGTTTGTCTCTCTGGTCATTGCCAGGAAACTCCAGATGCTAAGCTTAACAGTCTCTACATTTCTTCCTTCATGCAGTTCTATGACTCTTCCTTTTCTCTATTCATACCATTCCCCTGATTTCATGAGTTCTCTTTCTTAAAACCTCCTTGCTAGTAAAACACTCCCTACCAGTAAGAATTCTCACCTAATGCCCATCACATTGTGATCTGGTTTCTGGAAAACTCAGTTTAGAGAATTTCTCCCAATGAAGGAGGCTTTCTCAGTCCTAAATTTTGTTAAAAATAATAATTTTCTAGGGACTATTCTCCTCATTCATACCTAGAATCTCATTATATCTAGAATCCTCTTTAATTTGGCTCCAATTTTCCATGAATAGGAATCAACAAATGTTACAGAAGAAACTATTTTTAATAGAGGCCTTTACGGCCCATATAGTATCTCAGACCTTTGCCCTCTGACAGTTTACAGTGAACAATGATAGAACTGAGAGTAAGGTTGCATTAGTTTTTGTTTGTTTTGTTTTGGCTCTTACATTACACTTTTGAATCATATTGAGTTTGATGTCTATTTGAACTTAAAGTTTTGTATACAAAAAAAAAAAATGTGTCTGGGGTTCATACCCTCCATGACAGGCTATTCACGTGAGTATTGTTGATACATCAAGATGAGCATAGGAAAGCTGGGTTTGGTTTTTAATGTTTTAATATTCCTTTTAATGTTTTAATGTTCCTTTTCTTAGCTCCTGTATTTAATGGAAAATGGCAACCCACTTTAATACAGAAACCAAATGACTGAAAATTCTGGGCAAATTTCCTTTGTGTCGGAGAGGAAACAGAAAGAAGTTTCTTAAAGATCTCTGAAGGTGGGAAAAAAGAGGGATATACAATTCCCAAACCCTAAAAGACTCCCTCATTTTTTCTGTCAACTGCTCTAATTCCCTCCTCTGTATTGGTGTGGCATTTGGTATAGTGACAAGTATAGAACTAACTTAGTCACACTCATTTTTTTCTAATTAAATTTGTATTTTCGTAAGGTTGGGAAATTTTCCCACCCAGAAAGTAAGAAGGAAAGAGAGCAACTAGATGAATAAAATACACAGTTTGAACTTAAAATAATGGCCCATACTCTACAAACCTGGATAATTTAAAAATTCCCTCATGTCTTTTCACAACAATGCCACACATTAATCCAAAAAGTCCCCTTGAACACTTACGAGTCTTAGGCTTTTCAGCTGATGAAATAGATTAGGGAAGAACTTGGAGGAAATGTTCGGAAAGTGACCACGGTGATGCCTTTAGAACAGAAAAAAAAAAGCTTTAGCTTTTTGTGTTGGCATACTATCAAATAAGAACAATCTTTTCATTTCTGCCATTATGGTAACTGTCATTTATTTTCTATTTTTAGTCTTTTACAGCAAAATGCATCTGCTTAGTTCTCATATTTTAACTCTTTGCTCTTAACTTGCTTGCCCTAAGCTTCAGAAGTAAGGACAAATTCAGTTGCTAAACTGGAGCGACATAAGGCAGCCTTTTCAAAATGAGGGACTGGAACCCTGCTGTTCATTATGAGTATATCCCTTGGATTTTCAGAGACAGAGACTATGAAGTTTTGAGAAAATATTTAGGAGCACAAAAACACTTCCTTAATACAGGCTTCTTCATATAATGTTTTTTAAATTTTTTTTTCATTCAGTCAACAAGCATTTATTAAGCATTTGTTTATACTAGACACTATGCTTAGAGCTGGTGATCCAATAAAAAGTAAAACTAGTCCTTGCCCTCAATGAGCTTACATATTTTTATTATTTTTCTTTTCCATTAATAATGATTTTTTTTCCCCTCTCCCTCTTACCTCCACTGCCTACAGTGGGGGGGCAGAAGAGGGAAAATTTACAAATGTGCATAGTCAAGAAAAAGAGATACTCATGTCCAAAAATATGTATCTGCTACTACATGTTTATTACCAGTGGCAGTAGGTTGGTAGCGTTCTTCATCATCTGTCTCCCAGAATTATTGTTGGTCTGCATTGATCAAAATTCTTAAGAAAAATGTTCTAAATCACTAATAATTAGAGAATTGCAAGTTAAAGCAACTTTGAGGTCCCATCTCATGCTTATCGGGTTATTTCCTTTCTATTAGGGCCCGTGTTTATTACTCTGCCTTCTCTTCAAATCTTTTCATTCTAATCTTACTTACTATTTTATTTTTCACTATTACTTATAAAAACAATGTTAACATTATATATTTTTAATTATGAGTTCTAAATTTTCTCTCCCCCTCCCCTTCCCTAACATTAAGAAGGCAAGAAATTTGACATAGGTTACATAATGTGTAGTCATGCAAAACGCATTTCCAGGTAAGTCATTCTGTGAAAAAAACAACAGAAAAAAACCCAAGAAGAATAAAGAAAAAGTGTCTTTGATATGCATCCAGATTCTATCAATTCTTTCTTTGGAGATGAACACCACCTTTCATCATAAGTCCTACAGAATTATCTTGGATCATTGTTTTACTCAGAATTGCTAAGTTATTCATAGTAGATCATCATACCTGCTATTACTGTGTACAATGTTCTGGTTCTGCCTATTTCACTTTGAATCAATTCATGCAAATCTTTCCATGTTTTTTCTGAGAACATCCTGCTCATCATTTCTTAAAGCACAGTAGTATTCCATCACAATCATATACAACAAATTGTTCAGCTATTCCTCAACTGATGAACATTCCCTCAACTTCCAATTCTTTGCCATTACTAAAAAGAGCTGCAATAAATATTTTTGCACACATAGGTTCTTTTTCCTTTAGAGAAAAAGAAAAAACCTCTTTGGGATACAGATCTAGTAGTGTCATTGCTTGGTTAAAGGTATGCGTAGTTTTATAGCCCTTTGGGCATAGTTCTAAATTATTTTCCAGAATGGTTACATCAGTATACAACTTCAACAATAGTACATTAGTGTTTTAATTTTCTCACATCCTCTCCAACATTTGTCATTTTCCTTTTCTGTCATATTAGCCAATCTGACAGGTGTGAAGTAGAAACTCACAGTTGTTTTAATTTGGATTTCTTTGATCAAGAGTGATTTAAAGCATTTTATAAATATGACACTAGATAGCTTTGATTACTTTGAAAACTACTTGTTCATATCCCTTGACCATTTATCAATTGAAGAATGGCTTTTATTTCTATAAATCTGACTCAGTTTCTATATGTTTGAGAAATGAAGTCTTTATCAGAGAAACTCACTGTAGAAATTTTTTTTCACCGTAATGATCAGCAAACACATACTTCCCTTCGCCCTATTTTCCCTATTTATCTTTCTCTATCTCTGTCTGTCTGTCTTTCTCTCTATCCTTTTATGCTATCCAATGATTTGCTTCTGACTTTTACCTCCCCCAACCTGTCCTCCCTTCTCTCAATTTCCTCCCGACCTCTGTTGTCCCCTTCCCTTTCTATCTTCCTGTATGGTAAGACAGACTTCTGTATCCTACCGAGTGTGTTTATTATTCCATCTCTGAGCCAATTTTGATGAGAGTAAGGTTCATGTGCTGCTCCCCTCCCCATTCCCCCATTTCTGCCATCTACTGTAAAATCTTTTTCAGGCCTATTTTATGTCAGACAATTTATCCCATTCTACCTCTCATTTTCCCCTTCTCACAGTGCATTCTTTTTTCATCTAATTTAATTTAATTTTTAGATAATTATGCCATCATATTCAACTCACACCTCTGTTTTATGTCATGTATACTCTTTCTAACAGCCCTAATAATGAAAATTTTTCTTAGGACTTATGAATATTATTTTCCCATGTAGGAATATAAATACTTTAACCTTATTGAATCCCTTATTATTTTTCTTTCCTGTTTATCTTTTTATGCTTCCTTTGCATCTTGTATTTGAAAGTCAAATTTTCTATTCAGCTCTGGTCTTTAAGTATCTTGTTAAGAATCAGGAACTCTTAAAAAGTCTTCTTTTCATTAAATGTCCATTTTTCCTGCTGAAGGATTACATTCAGTTTTGTTGGGTAGGTGATTCTGGGTTGTAATCCTAGCTCTTTGCCTTCTAGAATATCCTGTGCTATGCCCTTCCATTCTTTAGTGTAGAAGCTGCTAAATCTTGTGTTATTCTGACTTGACTCCATGATATTTGAATTGTTTCTTTTTGGCTGCTTGCAATATTTCCTCTTCATCTGGGAGGTCTGGAATTTGGCTATAATACTCCTGGAAGTTTTCATTTTGGGCTCTCTTTAAGGAGGTAATAGGTGGATTCTTTTAATTTCCATTTTACCCTCTTGTTCAGAGCAGTTTTCTTTGATAATTTCTTGAAAGGTGATGTCTAGGCTCTTTTTTTAATCATAGCTTTCAGGTAGTTTAATAATTCTTAATTGATCTCTCTTGGGTCAATTTTCTAGGTCAGTTGTTTTTCCAATGAGATATGTCACATTTTCTTCTATTTTTATCCTTTTGATTTTGTTTGATTGCTTCTTGATGTCTTCTAAAGTCATTAGCTCCCATTTGCCCAATTCTAACTTCTAAGGAATTATTTTCTTCAGTGAGCTTTTGTAGCTCCTTTTCCATTTGACCATTATACTTCTTAACGAGTTCTCTTCAATGAATTTGTGTATATTTTTTTCCATTTGATCAATTCTGCTTTTCAAGACATTCTTCTTTTCATTGGATTTTTGTGCCTCTTTTACCATTTGACCTAGTCTGTTTTTAAGGTGTTCTTTTCTTCAGTATTTTTTTGTACCTCGTTTACCAAGCTATTGACTTTTCCATTATTTTTTTGCATTGCTCTTCCAAATTTTCCTCTACCTCTCTTACTTGATTTTAAAAATCCTTTTTGAGCTCTTCCATGTCCTAGGACAAATACCTATTTTTCTTAGAGGATTTGGATGCAGGAATTTTGACTTTGTTGTCTTCTGAGTGTGTATGTTTGATCTTCTTTGTCACCATAGTAATTTTCTATGGTCAAATATTTTTTTTTCTCATTCTACAGTTCATTTCTTGACTTTTAACTCTATGCCAAAGTGGGGCTCTACTTCCCAAGTGGAGGGGACACTTTACCAAGCTCCAGGTTTTTGTGCAATTGTTTTCAGAGATAATTCTGGGGATCTATAAGTTTTTGGTTCTTCCAAGGTGGTATGATCTAGGGAGAGGCATGTTTATTACTCTCCCATACTATGCATTGTTGTGTGAGCAACCACAAGCACTCCTTTCAACCCTAGAACTGTGACCAGGATCCATGTTCTCCTTCAACAGAAAGATCTGCTGTGCTAGTGCTCCTCCTTGCACTGGAACTAAGACTCAGGACTATGACTCAGATCCAAATATATGCAATGTAACAGAGACCTGCCCCTGGTCCTATAAAAGGGACCTTTATAGATCTCCTTCTGATCCATTGTGTGATCACCTTACCTTCTGTGGATTGAAAGGTCTGGAAAGTGCCACTAGCTGCCACTGCTGATTCAGTCACTCCAAGGCCTGCTCCAAGTTTTCTGGGCCCCGACCTGTACTGGCATGGCCTGCACTGGACCACATTCCTCTCTCACCTTTTCACAACAGACTTTTCCTGACAATCTTCTAATTTGTCTTGGGATGGAACATTGTTTCATATCATCATTTTGTGAGTTCTGCCACTCTAGAACTTGTTTAGAGTCATTATTTAAAGGTATTTGGAGGACAGCTTAGGTGAGTCCCTGCCTTTTCTCCACCCTTTTGGCATTACCTCCTCAAATCTTTTCGTTGTACCTTCTGCTTTTTCCACCTATTATTTCTGTTTCTTATTCTCTAGATTAAACAAAAGGATATTCTCTACTTCCTCTCTAGTATGAGGTGTTTCATGCGACATAGCATAGTAGGAAGAACACTGGATTTGGGGACAAAATATCTGAATGTAAATGCTGACTCTGCTACTTATTACTTGTGTCATTATATAAATCACTAAACAATTTTGGGCCACAGTTTCCTTACTGTAAGAGGAAAAGATTGAACCAGATAACCTTTAAGGTACCTTTTAGCTCTAAAACCTGCAATCCTATAATTCTCTATTGAAGGTGCCTTTGGGATATCACAGGATGAAATGATCTGTAAACCACCTAAATTTACCTCTTGTGTTATATGGAATAGTGGACATAGTATTGGGCCTAGAGTCAAGAAGAGATTGAGCTAATCTTTAACACTTACTACATGTGTGACTATGGGCAAGTTGCAATATCTGTATGCTCCAAACAACTTGCTAGGATTTACTTACTGGATAGAGCTCTGCGCATGGAGTCAGGAAAACCCAAGTTCAAATCTTGCTTGAAATAATAACTGTATGATACTGGGCAAGTGTCTGTCTGCCTCAGTTAGCCAACCAATCAATAAATATTTATTAAGTACCAACTAATATGTGACAGGCACTGCGCTAAGTACCAGGGATACAAAAAAACAAGACAAAAGACAATCCCTGTTCTCGTGGAATTCACAATCTAATAATTTAAAAATGGGGTTGTTGTGAAGGTAAAAACAGATTTTTGAGTGCTGCTGAAAACTTAAATCACTAATGCAGATTCTATATAGTATTAATATGAGAACCACAAGCAGGTTGTGATTTACATTGATAGATCGAGTGACAATATCAGGATTCTACAAGCTTTCAAAATCTCGGCTCCTTCACACATTTGTTTTTATTTCTTGAGATATTGTTCTAGAAACTACTTTATTTTCTTGCAGCCTTTGAAAGGGTTAGCATTACCCACTTTGCTTCTAAGTTGACAGACCCTACGTTATATCAGAAATTGAAGTTTTGTTCCCTTTTTAGTTCTTAAAGCTTGCAATAGGTTAAGATGAGCTGTGACTGCCCACAGATTGTGAATAGAAGGAATATCGTATGGTACTCAAGAGCAATACTTCTGAGTTATCAAGGATGTGACAATTTTTCATTGAGTGCCTTGGGATCTTTTTTTTTTTCTTGTATGCCAGAGGTAAGAGAAAATGGAAAGAGCAAAATAAATCTTTAGGTTCACGCAGAATGCTGGGAAAGTCTTGGTTTTATCTGTGATTCATATCTACTATGTCCAAATTGAAAGAAAAAACTACACATATATACATATATACACATGCACATATATACACATGCATTTACATACTTATATACATATGTAAACACGTACCTTCTTTTAAAAATATTTATTTTTAGTTTTTAACATTCATTTCCACAAGATTTTGAGTTACAAAAGTTTCTCCCCATCTTTTCCCTACCCCCACCCCAAAATAGTGAGCCTATTGAATACTCCTTCCCCCAATCTGTCCTCTCTTATTCCTCCCCCATCCCTCCCTAACTTTCTAGAAGGGCAAGATGGATTTCTATACTCCAGTGCCTGCATATCTTATTTCCCAGGTGCATGTAACATGCATTAACATTTGTTTTTTGAAACTTTGAGTTCCAGAGTCTTTCCCTTCTTTTTTCCTCACCTACCCCCCATGGGAAGACAAGCAATTCAACATAGATTGTACATGTGTAGTTATGCAATGCATTTCCATAGCAGTTATATTGTGAAAGACTAACTATATTTCCCTCCATCCTATCTCACCCCCCCACTTACTCTATTTTCTACTTTGACCCTGTTCTTTTCAAAAGTGTTTGCTTCTAACTACCCTCTCCCCCAATCTGC
>JAQQSV010007074.1:0-14112 GCA_028646515.1 Pseudochirops corinnae
CCATCTTTCCCCTACCCCCCCCTCAAAACAGCCATCCCCTTGTATAACCCCTCCCCCAATCTAATCTGTCCTATGTCCTCCCCCATCACTCCTCTAACTTTCCAATAGGGCAGGATGGATCTCCCTTCTACAGTGTCTGTGCATCTTAAGTTTCAGTTGGATGTAGTTAATAATAATAGTAATAATAATTGTATATACATATATATGTATATATATACATATATATTTTTAACATTTGATTATAGAGCTTTAAATTCTAGATTCTTTCTCTTCCTCCCTCGTCAGCCACCCCCACTGGAAGAACAAGCCATCAAATACAGGCTGTACATGTTTAATTATGCAAAACCTCTCCACAGTGGGCACATTGTGAGAGACTAATTACATGTCCCTCCTACCTATCCCCCCACCCCCATTCCACTCTCTACTCTGTCCCTGTCCCTGTCCCTCTACAAAAGTGTGCACTTCCATCATATGTTATTTTATTTAATACTTAGAACAATTCCACGGAGAAGCAATGTTCTGTAGTTTATAGAGTTGGCATTGGTCAGTAAGACCTGAGTTCAAGACCACCTCTGACACGTACTGACTGTTTGGCTCTTAGAAAGTAGTTTAACCTATCAGTGTACCAGGGAAATAGGTTGCAGACCCACATTTATATTAATGCCAAGCTGGAGCTGGTTCAAACCAACTTGAGTTGATTGCTAAATTTTCAGCATGAGTATTTTCACCTAGGAAATCAGCAAATACAAAAAAATTCAAGCATGATTTGTTTTGTTGATTGAATATATAAATTTAAGAAATTGATGGAGAATATATTAGCAAATCACATTAAACTTAAAAATGGGCCAGGCATTTTTTCCCTAGGAGACCTAGTTGGTAAACTTTTATCAGCACATACCACAGAGTGGCAGTGAGAGCTTTCTACACCAATGAAATCATGGGTTCAGTTGAAAAAAAAAACACACACATATGTGTTTAGGGAACGAGTACAGCTCCAAAAAAGCATAAGCTATCTTCTTCTACACTTTTGTGAGGGGAATTTGCACATACGCAGATTTAAAAATCAGTTTTGTTTTTTTTCTTCCTTTTTTTTTTTCTTTTAGAGGCAGCTCGGTGACACAATGGATAGAATTCTAAACCTTGAGTCAGGAAGAGCTCAGTTCTAAATCCAGCCATTGATACTAGCTGTAAGACCCTAGGCCAGACATTTAACCTGTCTACCTCAGTTTTCTCAACTGTAAAAATGGGAATCATAATTGCACTTACCTCTTCAGGGTTGTAGTGAGAATCAAATGAGATTATTTGTTGGCACAGTGCTTGGCACGTAGTTGGCAATAAATATATAAATACATAAACATAAATGCTTTGCTCCCTTTCCCCCTTCCCTTTAAAAAAGACATTCCTTGTTATATATCTTGATTCTCTGGGAGGGCGAAGGGAGACAGATATAAGGGAGATTTAGACAATCATATGTACAAAAATTTAATTAAAAAAAATCCCATTGTGTACTAACCATGATTAATGATCATACTTACTATTCAAAATTGGAATGGTTGATGCTAGTCCATTGTATGGAAGAATATGCTTGACTGCAAACCTAAAGGGAAGAGAGGGTGTGGAATGTACTTAAATTTCATGCTTCAGCTAACCACTCACAGTGATTGGATTTTAATATAAAAGGATGGTGAGAGGGCCATGTGAAAAAGTGGGAATATCAATGTGCTAGGGAACGAAGTTGTGGACAAGGGTGAGAGTAGTAGACCCAGAACCAGCATTTTGGGAAATAGAATGGACTCAGGCTGCAAGGAAATCCTTGATTCTGGGAAATATTGAGTCCTGACCCTGTCTGACTGAACTAATTGAAGATCTTTGCAATCATCTATCTAGACTGAGCCATTACTTTACAGAGAGCAGGGAGGGGAACATTTAACCTCTAATGGATTAAGCAACTAGCTTAAGGAGACAAAACTAGCAAGTATTAAAAGAAGCATTTAGACCCCGGTCCTGTGACCAATTCCTTCCTGGATCACCATCTTGCCATGGTAGAGAGGCTTCTGTAGCTCAATAAAACTATGAGCTAAGCCGTGCAGGGATACCCACAATGGACAGATCACAGTAGACAAAAGGTGATCCACTGATGAAGAAAATGGCAAACCACTCTAGAATCTCTGCCAAGAAAACCCCACATGGGGTCATGAGTCAGGCACCACCAAATCATTAACCACCTATGACCAACATACAATGTATAAAAGAGTGGATAAGGATAGAGATAGATATCATATCATGTGATTTCACTGATACAGAGAAATCCCAGATGGGGAAATTCACTGATCAGGGTTGGTCCCTTCTCTGTAATTTATAGGCTAAGAAAGTTGCCTAGAATACTGACAAGTTAAGCAACTTGCCCAGAGTTGAGGAGGTTATTAGGCCTGGAGCTAGGAAGACCCAAATCTGACCTAAAACATTTACTAGCTGGGTGACCTTGGGCAAATCACTCAAGCTCTACCAGCTCTCACTTTCTCACTTGTAAATGAAGCTAGCTCTAGTACCTCCTTAGCACAGTGCCTGGAATTGCAGTAGGTGTCATATAAATGCTTATTCCTCTCCCTCCCCACCTCCACCCTCCCAGGTTCACATAGTCGGTATATCTAAGAGGTGAGACTAGAATCCAGTTCAGTTCCTATCTCTAAGAACATCTCTCCACTTACTGTTCCGTGCTTCCTTTCTTGGGTGTTATTGGGACCCAATATTCCATTATTTTATTAGCAGCTTACATTCAGGGTCAGTAAGTTGATCTTCTCAAGTTGTGCATACCAAGATTTTTCACATGAGCCTATATTTTAATAAACTCAGCAAAACTGAACAAAACAGTTTTTTTGCCAGCTGAGATGGCATTCATATAGCATTTTCCTCACAATGACTCTGTGAGGTAGCTAAAACAATGGTATCAGACCCATCTGACTTGCCCAATTTCATACAGCCATTCAGAACTGGGGATTGGCCTTAAGTCTTTTCATGCCCAAATCGGCTTTCTTTCCACTCCTCCATGCTATCTATCATTTAGGAAAAAAGCTAATGAGGGCAGAGCATCACTGCATAGCTTCCAGCAATAAACAGGTAATACTGTGCCCTAATCAGATCACAGATGAATACTGCATTCAATTCGGGACATAATGGCAAGTAGAGAAGGGCCAATGGGATGGGGTGTGTGTGTGTGTGTGTGTGTGTGTGTGTGTGTGTGTGTGTGTGTGTGTGTGTGTGTGTGTGTGTGCGTGTGTGTGCGTGTGCATACACAGATATGTATGCATATATGATAATTACATTTAGGTTTGATGGAAAGGGGAAAATTCTAATGATCAGAACAGTCTAAATGTAGAATGTGCTTCCTTAGGAGATGATCTTCAAGCAGTGACCAGATTAGCTTGTTTTAGAGTAGAGAATCTTGTTTGGGGATAGGCAACCTTTGCAGTCCCATCTCAGGGTCTGTAATTCCATGACTATATGAAGAACTGTGAAATCATTAATAACAAGAACATTTCACAATAGTGCATAAAATTCTTTATTTAGAACAATAAAGTATATGTATATATAATGTAATTTCAAATTCAAACCAGTATAAAAAAAAGAGTCGGGACATACACCTATTTTTAAAAGTACGCATACAGTATATACACATACACATCACATTTTACAAACCTTTTTGATTTAATTAACCTTCAGTCATAATAAACTATGCAAAGTAGTGTTGATATACATTTACATTAGAACTCCAACCTAAAACAGAACCAGCAATATACCTGTGCATCCATCAAAAAGGAATCAGGGTCCTTTTTTCAAGCACACTCATTGCAAAATCATGGCAAGTAGATATTGTGTGTGATTCTACACTAGCATTTGATAGTGTAGGAGACTAGGATTTTCTGATTGGGGAAATAGTGTGAGTCTTGCAGCTCATGAGTCAAATAACTGAAAAGGGCACCGTGTTGTTACATCTTCCATTCAACAGCTCCTGTGCTTAAAATAATAATGATGATAATGGAACGAGAAAGCAACCATAGTATGTATGTACTTGGTGACAGTCATCAGAAATACACAAGTATCTACATACATATATAGATAGATATGCATTTTTGCTTAGTTAATATTTCAGGATCTCAGAAAAGGGCTTTTTACAGGAATAACTGCTTGTAAAAAGCCCTCATTATGAAATTAAAGTACTCTTATTTTTCTCCTAGAACAAAGGCATTTTCAATTCTAGTGAATGTGTAATTCAATATTATAATAATGTTCCTTGGAGCACTCAAACTAAAAACTCATCTTCTCACCCCTTGTGTGGTATCCGGCACATAGGTGTTTAAAAAGTGTTTGTTGATTGATGGATTGATTCTAAGAGGGGTTTGCAAATTCTAAAATTAAACTAAGGATGAGTTGACTTATAAAATTCTTCTCATTTCTCCATGGGGAAAAAAAGGCAATAATAACAAATGGCCAGAAAAGTAATTTACGGATTGGTCCATCCCAAATTGATTTTAAAATATCTTCTGGCATTTTGGACTTTATGTACATCCTACATTTTTAGGCTCTTAGCTTTTAATAAAATAAAGATATTGAAATGCATAATTTGGTGGGTTTCCAAACGTTAAACATACATTAAAGCAACTCTTCCTGACTGCAGGATCTAAAGTGTACTTGAATATCGTGATGCATTTGTAGGAGGTGATCCAAACCATTCGTTCAAGCAGAGCTGAAAAGCCATCACTTGTGCAAATAGTTATCCAATTTACCTTGGGTGAAATGAAATCCTGTTTGACTAATGGGCCCTGTTTACATTCTAAACAAAAACAGTAATGATTCTGGAAGGTCAGCATTTTACACACTCAGACCCCGGAACTGAATACTACATGTGAAATTGTCAGCTCTATTTTTCTTTCCTTGTTCTGTGTTGAAAACAAAGAAATGTGGAAGGACTAATAAATGTGCCAGTAAGAAGAAATGTGCATGACACACCTTAACTAAAGAAATACGTCATAGGGATAGCTGTGAATGCAGAATGGAGTTTTGTTTTGTTTTGTTTTTCCTACAGATTTAAAGCTAGATTGAATCTGGTTGATAAACTGCACCACAAAAATCCTCCAAAATCTTTTGATTTACTAGAAACAATCTAAATCTTACCTAAAGGAGACCTTTTTGTTTTTAAATTGACATTTTATCTTACAGTATGTCATGATCAATGACTAGTTCACTGAGCAAATGAAGGGGAGTAAGATGTTTCTCATATTTGAGATTGGCAGTGTGAAAAGCATACTGTGTAACCCAATGTTCAGGACCATTCAGATTTCACTTTCTAAGAACCATTAGCTATGAGGCCGGTTTCTTTACAATCTAGGTTTCTCAAAATAAGGTGCAAAGTTTTAAGGGTCATATATAGTCTTCGGACCTTCTGAAGTTACTTCAAAAGGCAACTCTGAAATGTAATGTTGGGATAGGAATGTTAACAGGAAATTGCAAGGTGTTTCCTAGACATAGATACCAGCTGGCTAACTCCAATAATGTTGCACGTTCTCTATTTGGTCAACTCTGAACTATAATAATGAAGCTATGTATTCTCTCTACAGGCAGGCATGTCAGCCTGTGCCCAACTAACTAGCATCAAGCAATTACGCTCAGCATTGTTTTACCATTAAATGCATCTAATTGTCTTCTAAAGCTTGGAGAATTGGGCAGTCCATATGTTATAATCCAAACTGAAGATTCCAACTACCACGGAGACTTTCTGACATTTCAATACAAAGGAAGGAGAACAATGACTGTTTCATGCCTTTCTGGGTCAAGAGGCCAGTTTGTCAATGGCCAGTCTGTGGAGATAATTCGTCATTGTACTGCTGCACCAATCGTCAGCTTGGAAGGGTAACTTTTGGCTCCATTTATAGCTTTGTGGCACATTAAAACACACACACACACACACACACACACTCCTCTCATATTCAGCAGGAAAAAAAACTAAGAATTAATTGTTCATTGGCTTTAATGAACCGTCTGCCTTTAGAAGATAGAACATATCATTAGGCTTCTCAAGATACTTAGAAATCCTAGCTTAAAATTATTAAGTGTCCATATTATGGTGGACTCTGGTACAGGGAGCTTGGGTAGTAGATTCAGTACTATGCTTGGGGTCAGGAAGACCTGGGTTTAAATTCTACCCACAACACTTGCTAGCTGTGTGACTCTGGGTCACTTACTAACTTTCATATACCTCAATGAAACAACCCCTTAGATTTATCTAGTAGGTTACAGATTGGTTCTAAGAATCCCCAATGCTGATGAAATCATAGATCCTTCACCCTTTTTAGCAACACTTGCCAAGTTTCTCCAAAATATGCCCTAGGAAGTCATGTGTTTTAAACAGCAAGCCAACATGCAAAATTGAATAAAGCTTAAAAAAAAAATCTCTGAATTATATCCTTAATGAATAGTGCCAGATCTTAAATAAATGGATATTTCAAACATGACAAAAACTATATTACCAGTAGCTAAAGTTTCTAGATTTCTTGCTCTTTTGCAAAGGACCAAGTTTTTGATACCAATGTTTAGGGCTGTGGTTGTTCTTATTAGATACTGAATATTCCAAGCCATATCTATGTCCCTCCCACAGCTATAGTTTCAAGTGGAATCTCCATACATTCAGCAGTTTCTCCTAAGACTCTTTTTACATAACTTTGTGTAAGGTTTCTAGAATACATGTATATAAAATGTTCTAATATATTTTGGAAATGTATCTATACACACCATAGTGGTTATCAAAAGAGGGAAGACATCACCAGGGACACCAAATGTCTTCTTCAGGTAAGCCCTTCTGATATTCAGTGCTGAAAGCTTCTTCATATGTTAACTTTTTCAGAGCTTCTCCATGTGGTGACAAAAATCACCAGTCTAATTCAGTATTGACTTCCCCTGCATAGACAGCCATGGACAGCCAACCATGTCAGATTATCCGGTAGGTTTTTTGTTTTTTGTTTGAGATGGATAGATGGTATTCATTGGGCAGAGAAAGAGACTTCATCCATGTCATGTCGTCCAAAACACGAACCTAGATTCCGTAAGACTAAAGGTCGGCATGCTAACCTTCTGCATCTCTCAGATTTCCCCTCTTCCCATATCAGAGTGTCTTTAAAACTCTGTTTTCTATAACTTCTCTTTCACTTTTTTTTTTTTATTCCCACAATCCAAGCCCAAAGCCATTTCTACAGACCAGGTTAAACTGTGGGATGCAGATGGCAATCGAAGGATTAGAACACATGGATGTTTGGTAAACTCCACATTGCTGGAGGCATGCGGGTGGTGCATGGAGTCCAGGGAATGCAGTTCCTTTCCCGACATGAGTTACCAGTTCTAAATGAGATGGCAAATCCCCAAATTCTTAAAATAGAGTTTTGCCCCATGCATATTCTTCTTGGCAGATGATTAATTCAGCGCTGGTTTCACAGTAAGACACTTTGTCCCCATTTCTGAATCATCGTTATGGAGTCATGGGTAGCAAGTACAGACAGAGATTCAGTCTGTCACTCCAGACAGAATATGAATTTGCTTAAAGCTGCTTCATTTATGAAGCAAACAGAAAACTGTTACCCACCTAGAGGAGAAGGAGGAAAAAAGAGAAATTGTAGCATTTCGGTTTTCTCCATTCTTTTCATTCTTGATTCAGAAGCAGTCAGAAAAATCAACAAGTCAGCAATGTAGTTGCAAGCTGGGTAGTAGATTCAGTACTATGCTTGGGGTCAGGAAGACCTGGGTTTAAATTCTACCCACAACACTTGCTAGCTGTGTGACTCTGGGTCACTTACTAACTTTCATATACCTCAATGAAACAACCCCTTAGATTTATCTCACCCACATGGGTCTAAAAAAACATCGTCAAAGTTACTCTGTAAGGTCAGCAACCACTCTGGCCCCGAGTTTCTTCAAGGAGACCTAAGAAATCCCTGAGGGTATCACTGGAAGTATTATGGAATGCAGGTAAATAGAGAACGAAGAAAAGGAGTGGGGAAAGAGTGAGGCAATAGGAAAGAGTGAACAAGGTAAAAAGAATGAAGAAGTAATGCCAGAAGATCATCAAATAAACTGCCTTGGATGTTACTCTGCAAACACCAGCGCTTGGAGAGATTACTTAACCTGCTCTAGACATCATTTCTCCAATTCAATTCAGTAAATATTCAATAACCCCTACTTTGTGCACGGCAAAGTGCTGGTGTGGGGGAGATGATTCCAAGATTAAAAAAAAAGGAGTGTAGAGTACAAGAGTTGTGAGAAGTCACAGGATCAAAATTTGAATACTGCCTTTGACATTTATTATCTATGTGACGTTTTTTAGTCATTTTCAAGCATGTCCAACTCTCTGTGACCCCTATATGAGGTTTTCTTGGCAAAAATACTGAAATAGTTTGCCATTTCTTTCCCTAGCTCATTTTTACAGATGAGGAAACTGAGACAAACAAGGTTAAGTGACTCGCCAGGGTCCCACAGCTAATTAATGTGCAAGGCTGAATTTGAACTTGGGTTTTCCTGACTCCAGGCACTCTATCCGTTGTGCTACTTTCCTGCCTCCAACAACATTTGCTCAGAATTAGATCTTGACTTAAAATTCAACACTCTTTACTTTACCATCTATATTTCTAAATCTTGGACCAAAATGAGGAAAAGATGGATGCTGGACTAAGACTGGTTCCTCTCAGCAAAATCTCTGCTAGAAAAATGAGGTTCCAATTGTTCAGCTTCCAGAAATTCCCAAGAATAGTCCACAACTTAAGTCATTCCCTGAATGGTCCTGCTGAGAATAACAAAGAGCTGTCTGAGCGAAAGGGACCTACTGAGCTCTACCTTTGTCTATTCTAGCAGGACCTGGTTCAGTATTTGAGGCAAAAAAAAAAAAAATCTGAGATTCTGACCAAGATTTTCCCTGAGTCCTGTACCACAGTAGAAATAGTCATGAGGCAGATTGATCATATTTTCCACACTTTATTTCACTGCTGCAGAGCTGGTTATGAACTATAGAATTTTGGATTAATTTTTGACATTTTCTAGCTCTGATCTGAAGCATTTGTACTTCCTTTTCTATTACTCACTATATGTTCCTAATAACCTCTAGGTAATTATACAGAAAGAATCCTGTAATTTGAGTCAGAGAACATGGGTTAAAATTCCAGCTTTTCTACCTGTGTGATCTTCCGATTTTTTGTGAGGATCAAATGAGATGAAATAAGTGCTTAGCACTGTGCCCAATACATAGCAAGCACAAATCATGGCTTGATTTATTTTTATTGATTGAACATATAGACTTATGAAATTGATGGAAAAAATGTTAGTAATGCAGATTAAACTTATGTGTATCGGGCATTTTTTTTTTCTTAGAGAGCTGGTTGGTAAGGTTTTTTTTTGTTTGTTTGTTTTTGTTTTTTTTTTTTACCAGCACAACCCTGATTGTAGTGTGCTAGCCTTAACCCAAACTCTAAATGCTTATTCCTTCCCTCCCCTCCCTAATCAGACTCAATGAACAATACACTTTTTTTTCCCCCTTTGGTCATTTAGGTAGATCCTGAACCAATTCCCTCTCAGACTCTTAGTTTTCATAGCTATCAGGAAAAAGCAGAAAGTTTTCCTAAGAGCTGACACATATATTCCATTAAGGTTTGCAAAGCTCTTTATACACATTATCTCATTTGTAGATTTTTAAAAGGTTTTAGACTTTGATAAGTAAATAGGTTAAAAGGTCTAACATTTGGTAACAAGCTACCCAATCTTAAGATCCTAGCATCTCTCCCTGGCTCCTTAATTCATTACCTATTCCCAATCTAGCATTAGCTAAGGGTTTCACAAACAACTCGTGATCTATAGTTCTGTCACTGGCTTCTGTAAGCCTGACTCTTTGAATGAGTAAGGTTCTGATTTCCCCGTGGCAGTAGGAAATTTTGGCTCTCTTTGTTCTGATTCCTAAGCTGTCAAGTTTGCAGAAAAATAGTACTGCCATTTCCTAACTGGCTGCATTACACAATCAGAAACTCAGAAAGTCCTGAGTTCAAATCCTGTCTCACACACTTATTAGCTGTGACCCCTAAGCAAGTCACTTGCCTCAGTTTATGGAAAAATTTACAGGTTTTCTGTGAAGCTAAAATGAGCTAAAATTTGTAAAGTGCTTTGCAAGCCTGGAAGAACTATATAAATATGATGATGACGACGATGAAGATATAAGAAGAAACCACTGGAGAAGTAGCTTTTTGAGTTTCGAAGGGAAGAGAACTGGATTGACAGGAGAGGAAAAAAAAAATTGGAGTCAGGGAGAAATCTTGGAGAATAGAAAGTCTCTTGACCTTAGGTGGTCTGAGCTTGGTAGCAAAAGGAAGAACAATGAACGGAAGTTCCAAAGCCCTATGAGATCAAGAAAAGTTGTTTTTAATTGCTTTATATTGCTACTGTTAATAGAATATGTTTTTTTTTTTTTTTTGGAGAGGAGAAGGCAGAGCAATTGGGATTAAATGACTTGCCCAAGGTCAAACGGCTAGTAAGTGTTAAGTGTCTGAGGCCGAATTTGAACTCAAGTCCTCTCGACTCCAGGGCTGGTGCTCTATTCACTGTACCACCTAGCTGCCCCAGAACATAAGTTTCCCAGCATATCACCTGGAGTCTGTCACATGCTTAAATGTTGTTGATTAATTCATTTGTCTTTTAAGATAGGGAAGACCTGAGCATGTCTAGAACTAGATGGAACAAATCCATGGAAAATATTCTACTCCACTATTAAGTGCCCACCATGTATACGAATATGAGGCAGCTAAAGAACAATGCATGGAAAGCTGTCCTTGAAGCCAGCAAGGCCTGGGTTCAAGTTCTTGTCTTGGACATATATAGGTTGTGTGACTCTAGACAAACCACCTCTGGCTAAATTCTCAGTGCTTTAGACAATGCTCTAACATCAGAAGTTATAGGATATAATAACAAAACTCGAAAAGTCCCTTCTTACATTGTACTGCATAAAGGCAGAGGAGGAAGGTTTAGTTATAAACAAGGTCCCATAGAAGATGGGTAAGGATAAATCTGAAAATACAAATGGAAGATGTAACTCTAGAGAAGAAGAGAAACATCAACACCATTCAAGTATGTAACAGGCTCCAGGTGAGACACTGGAGATATTCCTAGCTCTTGGGGAACTTATAACTCTAAGGCTCAAGGGAGAGATGGAGGTGACCACAAGATTATGCTAAAGGGAATGCCAGAGAGGTTCAAGTATTTTTTCTGTAAGAAGTAAAAAATCATAGGCTGAGAGTGAGACAAGATTTCAGGATTTAATGATAGAAATTACGATATGTATTGTGGTGACTGTGTCAGGGATTTAACAGGAGATTGGGGGAAAAGAGGGTGGACAGAAGAACAGCAATGAAGCAGAAAACCCACGGCATTAATCAGTCACGAGCCTGGTCTGTAGCACTGTGTTGTCCTCCCAGGGCCTGGAAGGAGGATCAAAGAAAAGGGATGAAGAAGCAAATAGATAAGTCACTCTTGACCCCAATGTTTCCTCAACCAGACTTATACACTACCTGGTTCCAATCAAAGTCACCTGCTAGGCTCTCCCTGCAGAAGCACAGACTGACCCCCATTTCTGAAATGCCACTCCCTCCTCACCTCCACCTCTCAAAACCTCCTACTTCCTTCAAAGTCCAGTTCAGGAGCCACCTCCTTTCCTAATCTCTCTCCCTCATAAAATTACCTTGTATTTACTTATCTGTGTACATAGAGTTATAGATCAAGAGCTAGAAAGGGCTTTAGAGGTCATCGAGTCCAACCTCCTCATTTTATAGCTGAAGAAATGAAGCTCAAGAGGGGTGAAATGACTAGGCCACAGTGACAGAGCTACTATGGCCATGGTGATAGAACTACTATGTGAGAGGCGGAGATCCGAACTTGCATCCTCTGACTCCAAGCTCAGTGCTCTTTCTATGGCACCATACACGCTGGGAACTCCATAAAGGCACAGCTTGTCTCTGCATGGAGCAGTTCCTTAAATGGTGCCTGCTGAATTGGATTGGGTTTTGGATCTGCCACCACTTTGCATTCAATATATCCTGTACTGTTACTGGGCACACTTGCTTTCATCACGGGACACACATTACCTGGGTAGGGATCTACACTGGAGCATTTGCATGGGACTCTACCTCCTATGTGTGAAATTTATTCTTCTTCTGCTTAGCGTTCCTAGCCAGCTCCTAGTCCCCTAAATCACATTGCTCTTTCTTTTAGAGGTATTAATAAAAGAAGATGTAGCTATACTACTTATGTAAAAGCCGGCCACTCATCAGGACTGTATTTGCTTGATGTCCCTGACTCCCAGCTGATAAAGAATAAATTAGACATGCATGACTACAACAGGGAACAGATTGAGTTTTAAAAATTGTATATAACTAAATCAAGGACCTTATAAAATCCTGATTCTAACTTGCAGCCAATGGGAGGATGGATATTTCTTGTTCCATCCAAGACTTTCATCTTGGGAAAAACTTACCGTTGTGCAAAAGTAACAGTGTTGTTACAAGCAACAGTTACACTTCTTGAAATTCTCTCTCTTTTTCTTGCAACATACTGGGGAAAAATAAAAACACAACAGAAAAAGCTTATTTGCTTTTGGCTAGAGATTCCGGAGAACACCATGAACTGGTCATTGTGGAAGTAGTGTTTACTGTGGGCCTAAGCACAAAAGATTGCAAAATGGAGCAAGCTGTAGTTTGCTCTGGGTCAGAATTCCAGGTTTGCTACTCAGTCAATATTTACCGATCGCCCACTGTGCATTGTAGAGTAGTCTAGTCACCTTGGGTAGGAGAAGGAGACAGAAGATCCAATCCCTGCCCTGAAGGAGCTGATAATCTACTGGAAAGGTTGTGTGTATGTGTGTGTGTGTGTGTGTGTGTGTGTGTGTGTGTGTGTGTGTGTGTGTGTGCGCGCGTGTGTCTGTGTGTGTGTGTTTGCACACATGTAAGGACCAGTTATTAGTATAGCTAATTCCCTGATAGGGAAAGTCCCTTCATTAATGCAAATTAGCATATACTCTACAAATTATTCAGTCTTAAACATTAAATGACTTGACCAGGCAACATACAGAGTATGGTGGAAAGGCTGGCCTCCTCGCTTCCAGACCTGTTCTCCATTCATGCACCAAGCCATGCTACTTCACATATATAAAAATTAAAAATTAAATTATTCAAAGATGGAATAAAGAAAAAAGTGATTAGATTTGTTCAGGGTTAACTGGAAAGGGCATCCTGGGGCAAGTTCTGACTAAGGTCTTAAAACAGGAGCTCTTAACCTTCTTGGTGTTATAGACCCCTTTGGCAATCGTGTAAAGCTTGGGATAATGTTTTCAAATGTGTATAATAAAATATATAGGATTACAAAGGAAACTCAATATACTGAGATAGTTCTACATACACACATTTGAAACATATTCACAGACTCCAAGGTTAAGAAGAACCTTAATCTGTCTTAAAGGAAGTGTGAGACTGAATTCTTTGAGGGCAGGTACTGCTTTTTTTTCTTTGTAACTCTGATGCCTATTCTATTGCTGCGCACACATTAGGTGTCGGGGAAAGGAGTAACACAGACTCTAGGAAAACGTCACTACAAAGAGGGGGAACAAGGTTCAAGAGACAGCACACAGATGAGCTTGGCTAGAACACAGGGTATGGGGGTGGCAGTCATATAAAATGAGTTTAGGGAGATGAGGGAATCTAGCAATGAAGAGCTCTGAAAACCCAGGTAAAGACACTTGCAGCCAGTAGAGTATTTTCAAGTCTGCAAAGCTCCCTGTGTACATTATCTCCCTGGAGTCTCACAATGGTCCTGCGAGACAAGGACTACAGGTTTTGTTATGGCCATTGTATAGATGAGGAAACTGAGGCTAGGGGAAGGTAAGAAGACTGTCCATGATCTCATGGTTCAATAAGCTCAGAGGTAGGATTCTAATTCTAAGGGAGTCTTCTGGATTCTGCATTCAATTCTCTATTCACTATACCAAACTGCCTCTATTGCACTAAGGATGATGATAATGATATTATATAATAAAATGTAATAACA
>JAQQSV010007075.1:0-14111 GCA_028646515.1 Pseudochirops corinnae
CTGGTTTCCCTAAGGGGGGAAACCCTCCTTACTTAATCATTCAGTCAATTCACAATACAATAATCAATACTTAATCATTCAATCAATTCACAATACAATAATCAATCTTCCATTCATGGGGCAATTATAGATTAACTTAATCAGTCACTTATCTAGCAATCAGTCACTAAATACAATCATTGGAAAAAAATACACAAACCCTCCACCCCTTGGTGTCTGGTAAACTTCAATTTCCTCACTCATTCAATATCCAAGGAAAGATCTTTTCTTCATCTTGACTTGGTGTGGTCTCTCAGATTCCCTGGATCCCCTTCCATGGTCCCAGCTCCTACCTGAATCTATCAAACAGTCACCTGAATTCAGAGGCAGACAGCTCCCAGGTTCTTGTCCAGTCCCCTGGGCAATTTTTTTACACACTGAAGTTCACAGGGTCCATCACATCTCAAATCCTTCACAACTTCTGTTGCCAGGAACTCAAGGATCAACCAAGCCACAAAGAAAGTCTTATCCCAGTCATGCTTCTTCAGTCCTCCAGCAGTTCAGCTTGCCCTGGGACCCAGAAGGAATCTCAGCCTTCCAGGAGGCAGCAACTTCAGCCTTCACCAGATTCTGTTCTCAACTAAAACTCCAACTCAGTTCTCAGTCAGCTTCCAGATGCTAGGATAGAAACTCTTTCTCTAAGGCAGCAGCAACTTCATCCTTCACCAGATTCTGGTCTCAAGAAAACTCCAACTCAGTTTTCAGCTTCCAGATGCTGGGAGAGAAACTCTCTCTCTCTCTCTCTCTCTCTCTCTCTCTCTCTCTCTCTCTCTCTCTCTCTTTCATCTGGCTTCAGTCTCCATGATTCTTCATCCACCAGGAGCCACCAGGAAGAACATTCCTGATTCTGATTCTCTGTCTCTGGAATTCTTATATACACACACTGGCCTCCTATCTCAGCCAACCCCTTCCTGCCATGTCAGCAACAGGAGACAGAGTTCACGCTCTCTGTTCACACAGGAGACAGGGTTCACACCCTCTGCCTCTTTCACAGAAGTACTTAGCCCTTAGTTACTAAGGACCAAGTGCCTGCAATATTAATTACCATTACAACCATCTAATTTTTCTGTCTTGCAGCCACTGCTAGGAATGTTCTGGGCAAGGGAAGAGTGAAAGGTTCTTGTTTCCAAATGGTATTTGTCCATGTCCTCTAAATTTTGTACACCATGACAAAGCTCCTGCATCCCTACCCTAGTTACTGCTCTCAAACAGAGCAAAGAGTAAACAAATTTTAGCTGGCTCACATATATAGCTGTCCTATATTCTCAAAACTCCATCCTGCATACTTACTCTTACATTATTCCTAGTATCATAACTACCTATAATAATAGCATTTAAATATTACTTTAATGTTTGCAAATCACATTTTACAAAAATTATTTCACTTTATCCTCAAAATAACCCTAGGAGGTAGCTAGTATTATCATTGCCACTCTACAGGTGATAAAATTGTGGCACATGGAGTGTTGCCTAGGGTCACATACCTAGTAAACATCTAAGGAAGGATTTGAACTCCAATCTTGCTGACTCCAAACCCAGCACTCTATCTACTGTGCTACCTGTCAGATGATAGGAATATACACAGTATTTTCTTTTCTCAACTCAGATCAATGTTTCTTGAAACCTCCATGCAGTTAAGAGATGACTCCTAATTCTGTAGCTGTTTTTGGGTCTCAGATCAGAAAGAACAATCCCAGGCATTGAAACTTTTGCCTAGACTAAAGCTATAGAGTGAACCTCTTTGCTCTGCATCAGTGCCATCCTTACTGTATAGTAATTTAAAGTAATTTCCTCTGGGCCCAGGATTTGGTAAGTCGAGCTGCTGCAAGAAATTCAGGGGGACATTGGTGGACCAGAGAAGTAGGAAAAGATACTACCCTTTTAAGCAGTGTTGCTAAAAGAGAGTAGAGGTGAAAGGAAGAAGGAATGGATGGAGGTAGGAAGTAAGGAAGGGAGGAAGAAGAAAGAGAAAAGGAAGGAAGGAAGGAAGGAAGGAAGGAAGGAAGGAAGAAAGGAAGGAAGGAAGGAAGGAAGGAAGGAAAAGAAAACATAGAAACAAAAAGCCCCAAACCCAGGTTTACAAATACTTGTAGGTAAGGGGAGGCTAGGTGGAATAGTGAATGGAGCACTGGCCCTGGAGTCAGGAGAACCTGAGTTCAAATCCGGCCTCAGACACTTGACACATCAAAAAAAAAAAACTAGCCATCTGATCTTGGACAAGTCACGTAACCCCAATTGCCCCCTCCAAAAAGCAAAAACCAAATACTTCTAGGTGACTTATAAAAGCTCTCTTCTCATTCTTCTTCCTTCTCTCTTGGGGTAGAATAATAATCAGTGAGCAAGTAATTAAATCCCTCTAGGTTTTAGTTTCCCCAGGATTGATTTCTAAAGAGCCCTAAAAACTCTACATTCCTATGATCTTCAATTTTCCTACCAAGCAACCAACTGATCAATCAATCAGCAATATTTATTAAGAAGGGCTTACTGAACTCTGACTCCCAATTTTTTTTTTAAAAAGGAGAATTAAGTGATATATTCAGATTATTTTAGCTTCCCTGCTTGCTATTGATCAGACCTGCTTAATTATGTCAAAGACTTTAGGTCAATTTAAATTCAATTCTATAAACGTATTTCAAACACCTTCTATTGGCAATATAACTTACTAGAAACAAAGATGGTGGGGTGAAGAAGGGGAAGGAGTTGGGATGGAAGATGAAAAGATATTTATCCTTACATTCCAGGAACTTACAATCTGTCCATGAGGGCAAGATTAGAACATAAGTAATTCTATAACATGATTCAATATTATGCTATATGGTAGGAGATGTCATATATATATATATATATATATATATATATATATATATATATACATATATAGTGTATATTGTATGTGTGTGTGTGTAAATAGTAAAAAGTGGAAAAGTAGTATGTACTTTCAAGAAGCTCAAGAAAACTCAAGGTATTTTCAGTATTTGAATTCTGGTGACAGAGAGAACACTGTGATATGATTTATTTGAAAATTCCTTTCCCCTTACAACCCACCATAGCCTTAAATTCTTTATTTTTAATTGCATGCTATTGGGTCCATTTTCTGATTAAGCCTTTCCCCAAAGGTTGACAAGCCACATTTGTATTTTCCGTGATATGGGATGGGCCACATACACTGTGTACAAGGTCCCAGAGGTTCCTGGATTAGTCACACAGGGAAAACATATTAGAAACATTCTGCTTAAGCCAAGTTTCTTTCTGAAACTTAACAGAAAAGTGCTTGGGAACAATATAAAGGGTAATTTACAAACTTAGGTCATTCCCAGGCATTGTTGGGTTATCTCAGCCTTAATTTAAACATGATTTGCAAAGCATCTGGGCTTTGTATGGATGAAAACATGGTAAATAGCTTGAAGACACATTCAGTGAGCATCTGGAGCTGGCAATGTATAGCTATTTCTCTCTCCCTTCAGAAAGGTCTGTTCAAGTTGCATCATGGGAAAATTGGATGTACTGTTCTATTGTGTTCTCTCCCCTCCTATTTGAACTTTCATGTAATTCACTTGCAGTATTGATTGTATCCTCCCAAGATCCCTCTAAACAGACTGAGGACAGATTTTTGTCATCTCCATTTGAAAGAGATAGAAACTGAGGCATCAGGTGGAATGTTGAGTTCTCTGTCACAATTCTGCACAATTCCATTGGGGACCTAGAGAAAACCAAAATCCCCCAATTCTGGATCAAGTGCCTCTCCATTCTACCAAAATGATACACTTAAGAACCAAAACATACAGAGAAACTTTGCTTGCAGAAATATAAGGAATAGATAGATTTTCCAACTGAGTATTGAGCTACCCGTTTGTTCAGCAAATGGCTGTGTTCTCAAATGAGTCCATGTATAAGCTTGGGTTTATCACATGCAATAAACCTGGTCATAAATCCACATTAATCAAGTATTAAAAGAGAATAAGAAAAATCATAAAGTGTCATCTCTACTTGCTTAAAGATATCCTGTGTCTCTCTATCCCCCCTCCTCCACTAAACATCCAGATGGGCATTGTTCTGAGAAAGATTCCTTAAAAGTCCAAGCACAACAAACCGTCCATACCCTGGAGAGTTCCCTGGATGGACTTTCCCCTCAGAATTCATTAAGTTTGCTCTCAGGGAAGTCTCTGAAGTATAAATCTTATCAACTGATGAATTGTCTCCTGGATAAATAGTGAGAATTGAGGAGGTCCATTATCTCATTCTACTTTTTCTCACTTAGTTTGTGGTGGGGTTTTAGAGTGTTTAACCCTGGAAATATGTCTCCTGCAGTGGCAGGTTAGGTTTCTTCATAGC
The DNA here is from genome assembly GCA_028646515.1 of Pseudochirops corinnae. Taxonomy (NCBI): domain Eukaryota; kingdom Metazoa; phylum Chordata; class Mammalia; order Diprotodontia; family Pseudocheiridae; genus Pseudochirops; species Pseudochirops corinnae. Next base: position 4,372 of record JAQQSV010007075.1, read on the forward strand.
CAAGACATTCTTTGCAAATCCTTGTCTGGAATTCCATTGTCCCAAATGGGCAATTGTTCTAGGATCTGCTGGACCTGTAGCCACAGAGATGAATTTCCTGTCCTTTACTCTTATCTTCATTGCTTTTAGGAACAGTTGGGGAAAATCTGTAGATCTGAGTCTGGATGGCAGTGAGGCAGAAGCTGCGTGCATGACTGTTTGTTGTGTCTACAATGTCAGCTGGTTGTATATGTTGACATTGTGGGAGGAGGCTGTATGATCTAATGGGAAGGTGAGTAAAAGTAAGCAAGAGAAAGGGAATAAATTTTTTATAGCACCTGCTACATGCTAGACATTGTGCTAAGTGCTTTTTACTAATACATCATTTGATCTTCACACAATCCTGTGAGATAGGAGCTATTATTGAGACAAACAGAAACTAAGTAAAAATAAACAAACAAACAAATGAATGAATGAATTAATTAAAGGAGTTAAGTGACTTCTCTCAGGGTTACACTGTAAGTGTCTGAGGCCAGATTTGAACTCAAAGTCTTATCAAATCCAGGACAAGAGCTTTATCTACTCACAGGAAGAAGAACTGGATTGGAGCCCCTACTGTGCTATGAACCAACTGAACTTTAGGAGTACATTCTTTACTATGATTCTCAGTTTCCTCCTCTGTAAAATGGGCTCTGCAGTCCCTTCCAGCCATGATCTTCAGTGATTCTATAGACATCTAGAGAAATTCACTAGAGATAAGTGACATAAGTGAGATATTATGCATGGCCACAAATGTGGAAAATGGTAGACTTTGAAAGTATGGCAGCCATAGGAACTAATATTGTTTGAAACCCTTTATGCCATCTCCCATCTCTGTGCATTTGCACAGGCTGTCCTGTTTCCATGTGCTCGTACCTGAACATTTCCACTTCCTAAAACACCCAATCCTCTTTCAAGGCTCAGTAAATGTTCTAATTCCCAATTTCTTGATCCCTCTAGTTGTGAATACTCTCTCCTTCTTCCAAGTAATATTGATTAAATACATGTACAAGTTTATATAAATATATGCACATTTATATAAATATTTATTCTTTAAATTTTTATTTAAATAAACATTTATATGTGCATTATATATGTATAGTTATCTTTTGCTTTGTGGCTGGGAAATGCATTTCTTGTATTTTAGTAAGTTCATTCTCCCTATTAGGAGGTAACTCCCATAGGGCAGGAATTGCTGTTCATTTTGCCTTCTTATTCCCAGTGCCCACCACAATGTCTTGCATTTAGATGGCATTTGATAAAGGTTGGAGCCTCCCTACCCTCTGAGGTAGGCACTACAGGTAGTTATTAGCCCCATTTTATAGAAGAGAAAACAGAGGCTCAGAGAGTTTGTGACTTAATCATGATCGCAGCTAATGTCGGAATTGGGAGGGGAACCCAGATTTTCTTTGGTTCTAGTTTGGTACTTTCTCCCTTACAGCACGTTGAATTGGGAAGGATTGGACCATGTGGACCAGCATGGGAATTGAGAAGAAGGGTCTATCCCTCTATAACATCCACTAATTCTCTGAAGTTTTGAAATGCCAGAGAAGCTTTGTGGTTTTGTTCTACCCTGGACATGAAGCCTGGAGTTGGCATCTCCTGGCTTTCTTGGCAGGAGACAGACATGCCTGCTGAAACTAAGTAGCAGGTGCCAGTTTGGGCCCACTCCCTCAGCTCTGGATTCCAGCCTAACTTTGGAAATACAACAAAAATGTGGTTGAAATGCAACTGCTGCCAAAAGTCCAATGGGTCTCGGGAGGTTGGGAAACAACCTCAAGGCCAGGGCTTTCCTCCCTCACAGCTGTGACTCCATCAGGCAGGGCCAAAATGGGATGTGCAAACCTTCTGAAGTCCAAAAGGATCAGGACAAGGCCAGAGCTATGAGGGGAAGCTGTGCTTATATTCTCCTTTGTGAGTTAGGAGATCCAAAGGCAATAATTTCTCATTTTGCTGGTGGCATTAAGTTCCAAAGGAGATGTTAGGCTCTGTCTTAAAGAATCTCAGGACCTCAAAAGTGGATGGCACCTCAGAGGCCATTTAGTCCAACCTAGACCTGGCAAAATCCATTCACCAACATCCCTGATAAATGACTTTCCAATAACTGTTTAGAATCTTTCCATGGAGGAAGAATGGGTTGGCCTGGCACAGGGCAGCCGCAGCCTCCTGAATAGCTTTTTCCATTTTTTGGACAGCCCTTATTGTTAAGACATTTTCCCTGACTTTGAGCCTCAATGTGCCTCTTGTCGAATTCCAGTTTCCACCCATTGGTCAGTTCTGTCCTCTGGGGGCAAGTACAATCTCTTTTCCATAAAAATGTTAGACTAGGAAAACCCATGTTTGAAAACCATTCCTGTGATACTTAGTATAGTATCTGACACTTAGGGTATACATATTTATCCTCTCTCTTTCTCTCTCTCCCTCTCTCTCTCTCTCTCTCTCTCTCTCTTTTTTTCTCTCTCTCTCCATATATACATATAAATATATACATATATACATATACACACACACATATCTCACATACACATGCACACACACACAGCACCCAAGCATGTGGGTACATACAGAGCTGTTATGAGGTTTAGATGAAATATTATCTATGAAGATATGTGTGTGTGTATGTATATGTGTGTATATATACCCAAATAAATGTCAGTTGCCATTTTTGTTAGATACCTGAAGACAACCATCACGCAGTCCTTAAGTCTACTCTTTTCTAGGGTAGACACAGAAACCTATTTCCTTCAACTGACTCTCATATTGAATGTTCACAAGAACTTTCACCATCCCAGTTGCCATCCTTTGTACTTTGCAGATTATCAATGTCCTTCCTAAAATGTGATGGCTAGACCAGAACATACTACACTCAGTGGGATCTGACAATTGCAGGATGGTCATCTCTGTAGTTCTAGACATGATGACTGTCAAAGAATACCCAAAACTGGGTTAGGTTTTTTTTACTATCATATCACCCTATTGACACATCAAGCCTGTGGTTCATGAAAACCCTCGGATACTTTTTGTCTTAAATGTGTCATGTGAATTTGACAAATATCAATGACATGAACATTTCTATATAGAAAATACAGGAAAAGGAGAATGTGAGTGAAACCACAAATCCATAAAGGATATATTAAGTAAAGTATATAAAGAAAAAGATATACTCAATAAAATAAAGAAAGAAAAAAGAAATTCTACATGAAATCATAAAACCATAAAGTATACAGTAAATTGAACACAGCAGTACTCTGCTTATCTAAGACCCCTTGTCTTTCTTCTGTTTTTTTCTGTGTATTTTAAATACTATATTAAAACTCTTTCCCTCTTTCTCTTTGCCATCCTTATTTATACTCCCTCCAAACTTTCCCACAACTTCCCCTAAAATAAAAGAAAGCCATCCCTTAGATAAATAAGTACATTTTAGTCAAACAGAGCTGCACATAGATCATGTCTGAAAATGTATGTTGCATTCTGCACCTACAGCCCAACTCCTCTCTACCACAAGGTGGGAAGCACACTTCATCATCTGTGTAATCCTCAGATCTTTTTCAGACTCACTAAACCCAAATTGTGCCTCCACTAATTCTATGCTTAGAAGCAAAAATCATTCTGATTATATTTTTCAGCTGAGTCAATCAACCTACCTACATGGTAGATTGATAGAAGTCTTAATTTTCCACTTTCTCTCATTATACCACCACATAGCATATTAATGTTTTTGTGTGGAAGTCACAGTCTTTTAGAGGTTAAAAGGAATTTGGAAATAATCTTGTCTCACCTTTTTTTTTTAAGATGCGTTTTAAAGATGCCCCGAGGGCAGCTAGATGGCACAGTGAATAGAACACTGGCCCTGGATTCAGGAAAACCTGAGTTCAAATCCAGCCCCAGACACTTGACACACTTACTAGCTGTATGACAATGGGCAAGTCACTTAACCCCAATTGCCTTGCCTTCCTCCTCCAAAAAAAATAAAAAAGATGTATTATCCCTTCTTGGTACCTTGCAGCCATTAGCTCATTCTAGTCAAGCTCATGAACTACCCTTCCATCCCCTTTAATTGGAGAGCCCTAAGGAAACGTCATTAGGGAAGTCTAAGACAGATGAGGAAACTGAGGATCAGGATGAGAAGAGCTCTAGAAATGAGTACATTGATCTATTCCAGGACTTGGAACAATGGCTAGCACACAAGCAATGCTTAATAAGTGTTCACTTTTTAATTAATTTAATTTAATTAATTAATTTAATTAATATAGGATGGCCTCCCTGATCCTGGGGGCTTTGCTTTTAGAGGTCTCCATGGGTAAAAAAATTAAAAATTAAAAATTAAAAAATTAAAAAAAAAATCTTGTAAGTACCCATACTGAAGGTGGAGAGGGAGTGATGGGGGAAAGCAAAGGAAAGCAGGACATCTGTGGGTAGTAACAGTTCACACTTTGTCAATCAATAAGCATTTATTAAACACTTAACCACATGCCAGGCATGAACTTACTTTGGGGAATTCAAATAAAGGGAAAAAACAACAACAAAAAAAACCAAGCCCTAATCTCAAGGGGCATAAGTGTAAGTTTAATGCAAAAGAAACTGGCAAACAAGGACTCGAAACTGGACAAGGCACATTTTATGTAGTATTTGATCCCCACAACAACCTAGCAAGATAGGGAGTACAGGTGTTATTTTCCACAATTTCCAGATGAGGAAATTATCCCTTGGAAAGATCCTTATTAAACACAGCTAAGAAGTTTCAGAAATAGATTTTAAATCTAGCAGGACTTGACACCAGATTTCTCCTAACTTTAGCATTATTCCTGCCATGCCACACAACCTTGCATGACACGGCACATCTTTTCCTCCTCTTTCCTTTTTCCTCTTTCTGTTATTCCTCAGCCTTGCCCTTGTCGACTATCCCCCATCAAAACTGAATTTCACTGAGGATAAGTCATCTGATTAAAGCTAGTGAGATTTATGATTTTCAGGTAAAAGTGGAGTCTCAAACATCTGTGGGACATGTCAACATGGACCAATGATCTGGTATAAGATCACCAAGCATCTATAGTAGAAATAGAGCAGAAGACTCTATAATTCAGCCCTGTTCTCATTCAGAGGATACAGAAGAAAACACAACTTAGCACCAGCTATGTGACTTGGTGGAATCACTCAGTTTTCTAATCTATAGAATAGGGCTATGAGGGAAACACTTTTGGAAACAATGTTACTTGAATTTCTACTTATTAGCACGGAGCTGCTACTTAGGGGAAATAATCAGTTTTCATTCCTTTCCCTCTAACCCAAAGGTTCTCAACCTGTGGGTCGCAACCCCTTTAGGGGTCGAACGGGGTCACCTAAGACCATTGGAAAACACATATTTCTGATGGTCTTAGGAACTGAGACAGCACTCCTCTACCCGTCTCCAGGCGGGTCCGCTCACATGCAGATATGCCCACATACAAGTATTAAAGGGTCACAGCATTAGGAAGGTTGAGAACCACTGCTCTAACCCCTTTAATTTTCTAAAACATACAGTCATAGTTCTTCAGTTGGGAAGGACCTTGGAAACCATCTAAACCAATCCTCTCATTTTCCTCATGAAGAAAGTGAAGCCAGAAAGCTGAAGTGATTTTCCCCAATGTCATATAGGTAGCAAGTAGCAGAGTAGAGATTCAGCTTCAGGTTTTATGACTCCCAACTCAGTACGTTTTGCTGTGTGCCATCTATCTTCTTTCAGAGTTGTTGGAGTGCGCGGGCGCAGGCACACACAGACACACACACACACAATAGTTAATCTGCATATAACGCTTAAGGCTTGCAGAATACTTTACATCCACTATTTCATGTTATCCTTCTAAGTATCCTGAGAGATAAGTGTCATTACTACTCCTAATTCACAGGAAAGAAATTGTAGCTAAGAGACATGATTTGAATCCAGGTTTTCCTGACTTTATGCCCAGCATGAGATCACACAGAGTCCCCAAAGAACATGTTTGGCCCGTAGGTCCAGTTTCATGCCAACCAGGTCATTGAAGCCCTGCTAGACCTTTGCTCTGAGATTCGCCTCCATTCTTTCTGTACGTATCTCATATGAACATAGTTGCTTTGCATGTTGTCTTTCCCATCAACATGTGTCCTCCATGAAGATAAGGATTATTTTGCCATTCTTTGTACGCCCATAGCTAGGCATGGTGCTTGGCATATGATATGTTCTTAATAAATGCTTGTTGACTTTGTGACTAACAGTGACTGAAAAATGATAATAGGATTGAGTCCTTCCAAGAGAACGTATCTGTGGGTTTAGATTCTGCTGCCTGGAATCTGTCAACTCATCTGTTCATGATTAACTCCCATTCAGATAAAACTTTAACATTTTCTTCATTAAATCTTTACAGGTAGAAGAAAATGTTTAGACTTTTCTTCTCTTGATAGGTTCCTTCACCTCAGAGACTTTTCCCTCATGTGAGTCAATACCAACAGTCAGAAAATCACTGTCTCCCGGACAGCAAAGAACTGTTAACAAATGTTAGGATGTTAAGGAGTTGATTGTCTGATGGACACAAAAAGGAATGGTGTTAAATATGAAATCCTTAAATGATCCTGCCCCCAGCCTCCTCCCTGTGTTTATCTGGGTTGACCCATGCTGGAAATGGTCTCTCTACGTAAATCTACCTATAGAAATCCCTCTTTTCCTTTAAGAGGCAACAGAGGTGTCTTCTCTTTGAAGTAGCAATACAACATAAAATGGTGAGAAGGACACAGAAGTTGTAGTCAGAGAATCTAGATTTGAATCCTGGTCCCAAGCCTTATGATTCACATTTCATTAGGCAAATCACATAACCCCTCTGGGCCTCAGTTTCCTCATCTGTGAAATAATTGAGTTGGATTAATTGATCTATGAAGGTGACACTAGATGGCATAGTGGATAAAGCATTGGCCCTGGATTGAGGACCTGAGTTCAAATCCAATCTCAGACACCGGCTAGCTGTGTGACTTTAGGCAAGTCACTTAACCTTCTTTGCTTCAGTTTCCTCATCTGTTACATGAACTGGAGAAGGAAATAGCAAACCATTCCAGTATCTTTGCCAAGAAAGCCCCAAATCAGGCCATAGAGAGTCAGACACAATCAAAATGACTCAACAAATTGATCTATGAAATTATCTTGAAACTGTAAATTCTATAATCCAAAGTCTACCAACAAGCAGAGGTGGAGGAAATCTTATTTTCACTTAGGTTACATTACCTAAAGTTTTGCCTGGTCTCCCCAAATGAGAATGGTCTCTCCTTCCTTAAAGTTTCTTATAGTGCACTTATAGTCTTTGATGTTTCATAATTATTTGTATATGTGTCAGTCAGTCGATAAACATTTCTAAGCACCTACTCTGTGACAAGCACTGTGCTAAGAGCTAAGAATACAGAAAAGTAGGGGCAGCTAGGTAGTGTAGTGAATAGAGTACTGTCCCTGGAATTAGGAGGACCTGAGTTCAAATCCAGCCACAGACATTGACACTTAATTAGCTGTGTGACCTTGGGCAAGTCACTTAACCCAATTGCCCCGTCTTCCTCCCTCCAAAAAAAAAGAATACAGAATGAGGTGAAAGATAGTCCCTATCATCAAGGAGCTCACAACCTAAAGGGTGTCAATCAAACAACAGATCAAAAAGTGGAGTCAAGTATCTCCTTTGTGCCAGGCACTGTGCAAGGTGCTGAGGATATGGATGCAAGAGAGGCCCTGCTTTGGGGAGCTTGCAGTCTGCCGGGGCAAATGGGGGAAGGGGTGGGTACAAGAATGCCCCTCCCAATTTGAGCCAATCACTTGGAATCTCCTCATCAAGCTGTTAAACTCAGCTTTTAGTAGTCAGCACTTTCCCAGTGCCCTGAGTCCCCTCTCCTCTCTGACTGGAGAGCTGGAGGGTGGGGCACTCAACTCCCTTCCTTTATGGAGGGACAGGGATTTGGAATTTCCAGTTCATTCTTCACTTTGCTTCTGCAACATGATCTGAGCTCTATGGAACAAGATACTGGGTGTCCTTCCTGTGTTGTCCTGCCCCATTAGATGGTAATCCCATTGAAGGGAGGAGCTATCTTTTTCTTATTTGTATCTCTTGTGCTTAGCCCAGTGCCTGGCACATAGTAGGCACTTAATGCTTACCTAATTAAATTGAATGCTTACAGATAAGCAAATTTAAGACATACACAAAATAAATATGCACTGATGGGAAAGGGGAGCATGGAGAAACAGGAAATGCCTCTTGAAAGTGGTGGGTCTTGAACTGAGCTTTGAAGGGAAACAGGGTTTACAAGAAGCAAGAGATGAGGAGGGAGACCATTCCAGGGTTGAGGGCCAACCAGTCCAGTCACAAAGGAGAGGGATAGAATATCATGGGCAAGAAACACAAAGTGGGTCAGTTTGTTTGGAATATAAGGTAAATGGGAGTAAGGCCTGCAATGATTAGCTGGAGCCAGATTGTGACAGGTTTTTAAATGTCAAAGACAGGAATTCATATTTTATCCTAAGGGCAATAGGAAGCCAATGAAACTTCTTGAGCAGAGTAGCCATATTTCTTGTATTAGATCGTATCTTGTCCATATCCTCCTTGTCCTTTCTGTAACTTTTGACACTTACAAACCCTCCCTCCTGAACACTCTCTCCTCCATGAGTTCTCTCCTGGGTTCTCCTCCAGTTTCCTCCTGGGTTCTCTTCTTACCTGCCTGACTACTCCTTTGCAGGTTCATCATTCATATCATACCTCCTAGATGTGCCCAAGGCTATGTCCTAGGTACTTTCCTCACTTTAACCTTTACTCTTCTTTGGTGATTTCATATTCTCTCATCTATTCAATAACCATCTCTGCATTGATGACTTCTAAATCTACCTAGCCCTAATCACTTATTGGAATTCAGTCTTCAATCTGGTATAACACGTTTCCTGCCTAACATCTCCACCTAGATTTCCCATTTAGAATCAAAATCTAAGATGGATTGGCTATTTTTCCCACCCCCACTCCTACCCATAGGTTCTAGATATTTCAAGTCTATCAGCTAGTTCTCCTTTGTTAGAGAGACTCATCCAGAAAAGAAATCTCCCTCAATAGTCCTCCTACCTTTTGAAGGATTAAATTTCCATTAAAGTGATAATCCAAACTGTTCTACTTTTGATAGTCCTAGCAGATGTCTGGTTAACTGAATTCCACTATCACTAGTATACTATATCTGCAGATCAGGTTTGTGATCTGTTTTCCAAATGCTTTATTTACTTCCCTTTTCTTTCTGGGTGGTCTGAGGCATTTTCGAATGACAATATTGTGTCTGCTCCTATCTTGGTTGATTTTCACCCAAATTCTTCCCACCATGCTTCCCCTCTCTGCTCCCTGGATTTCCTGACTGCCATATATCTGTCTAATATAAAGTGCTTTCTCTCTTCCCTGACCCCTTTCTGAACCAATCTCAGTTCTTCTGAATACAGCATATCCTTTGGAGAGCCCTATCCTGGTTATGACTCCTATCCCACTAAAATCTCAGTGATATCTACACGCTTAAGCATGCCTCCTTACATTAGGATCTCTTGTTCAAATACCTCATTCTTTTTTTTTTCACATTCTCTTTTTTTTTTATTTACTCATTTACTTTTAATTTAGAAGATTCAGTTCCACAATCACTTGAGTTTCAGATTTTCTCCCCTCCCTTCCCCCCCCCCCATGGTGGCATGCAATCATGTATAGGATCTGCAAATACTT
>JAQQSV010007076.1:0-14111 GCA_028646515.1 Pseudochirops corinnae
CTCTGGTTCTAAAATATCAGGGAAATTTTCCTTGAGAATTTCTTCAAGGATGATTTCTAGGTTCTTTTTTTGATCAAGGCTTTCAGGTAGTCCAATAATTTTTAAATTGTCTCTCCTGGATCTATTTTCCAAGTCAGTGGTTTTTTCAAGGAGATATTTCACATTGCCTCCAATTTTTTCATTTGTTTGGTTCTGTTTAATAGCATCTTGTTTTCTCATAAAGTCATAAGCTTCCATTTGCTCCACTCTAATTCAGAAGGAATTGCTCTCTTTTGAGGTTCTTTTTCCATCTGACAAATTTGACTGTTTAAGACATTATTCTTCTCATTGGCTTTTTGGGCCTATTTTGCCATTTGAGTTAATCTATTTTTTAAGTTGTTATTTTCTTCAGTCAGGTTGTTGACTCTTTTCATGATTTTCATGCATCATTCTCATTTCTCTTCTCAATTTTTCCTCCTCTTCTCTTATTTGGTTTTCAAAACCCTTCTTAAGCTCCTCTATGGCCTGTAATAAATTTGCATTTCTCTTGGAAGCTTTTAGTGCAGTAGTTCTGACTGTGTTGTCTTCTTCCTGTTCCATGCTTTAATCCCTTTTGTTCCCAAAAAAGGAATCCAGAGTTGGATTGTTGAGCTTGCCTTGCTTCCTTTGCCTGCTTATGTTGCCAATCAATTACTTGACTTTTTAGCTCTGTGAAACTCTGCTTCCCTGGGGAAGACCTTTGTCCCTAATTGCTGGGGTTTTTGCAGCTGCTAGAGCTATTAAGTAGCCACTGTCTCTGCAGCCCCCACCAGCTTTGGCTCACTGGTCATGCACCTCAGGACTACCACCCAAGACCATGATCCTGATCCAGGCAGGTCAAGCCAAGAACACTTAGCCTGTGAATGATCACTTGGCTCTCTTGCAGTCTGCAGGCTAAGAGCTCTGAAGCAGCCATGTGGAGGTGGCTGCAGGGCTCCCATTTCTGCCACCGCTTCTCACTCTGGGGTCAGGGTCCAGAACTGCTTCTCTCCCCCAAATTTAGCTGAGTTCCACTGACCTTTGACTTTGTCCCTGGCTCTTACGGGTTGATAATTCTGGAAACCACTACAGCTGCCAGTGATTTGCTCACCTGAAAGCTCTAGCCACTTGTCCTGGCCACCCTGGGGCTAGGGTTCAGTTCAGGCTGGTCTCAGGTCCCAGTGTGTGATGATGAGCCCTTCCCATCTACCTGCCAGGCTGCCCTCAGTGGGAGCTTTGCCTCTCTGACCTTTCATGGGTTCGGAGCTCTAAAATCTGTCCAGAGTCATATTATATAGGTATTTAAGGTGATTATGGGGGGAGCTCATGTAGTTCTCTTGCTTCTATGCTGCCATCTTCACTCTGCCCCCTATCTCCTCAGCCTTCATGGTAACTTCAGTCTGTGGTCTCATGGCTTCTGGGGAATAGGTCCATGAGAATTATAGGCTGTTCAGCTGTTTCTCTAACATCATCCTGCTCCTGGTATCTTTGACCATCTGTTCTTTACTACCTTGAACCTTAGTTTCTACTGTGAGCCAAGAATTGTTTCTCAGGATACAATGTCTATCCTGCCAAGAGAGTAGCCAACTCCACCCTCACTCCTAGCATGATTCTTTATTACAATTCCAGTGGCTGATCTTCTTGACAACTGACCTTGAGAAAATGCTCTGAATTGTAGCCTTCATGGCATGAATTACTGAATTAAGCTCCTATTTCATACTGGTAGTCAGTACCTGAACTGAAAACAAGGGGATCTCTTAAAGTATTTTTAAAATTTTTTTCAACAACTATTTTTTTGGCTTCTTTGTTTGCTTTCCTGATCAGTTTTTAAATTTTATTTAACATTTCATCTTTACAATTACATGTAAAAACAATTTTAATACATTTTTTCAAATTTCAGTTTCCAAATTCTTGCCCTTCCTCTCACTGAGAAGGCAAACAATTTAACATGGTTTATACATGTGTATTTAGGTAAGTCGTTCTGTGAAAGAAAACAGACAAAAACAAACAAGAAAAACAAAGTAAAGAAAACATAACTTTGAACTGCAGGCAGCCTCTACCAGTTCTTTCCCTGGAGATGGATAACATTTTTCATTGTAAGTCCTAGTGAATTGTCTTGGATTGTTGTATTCCTGAGAATGGCTAAGTTATTTACGATATTGCTTTTACAGTGTACAATGTTCTAGTTCTGCTCATTTCAATTTGCATCAATCCATGTAAGTCTTTCCACATTTTTCTGAGAGAATTCTACTCCTCATTTCTTAAGGCATGATAGTGTTCCATTGCAATCATATACAACAACTGGTTCAGCCATTCCCCAGTTGAGGGACGTTCTCTCAATTTCTAACTCTTTGCCACTACTAAAAGAGCTGCTATAAATATTTTTGTACACAGCAGGTCCTTTTCCTTTTTTTTTTTTTTTTATCTCTTTGGGATACAGACCTAGTACTGGTATTTCCAAGTTAAAGTGTTTAATAGCCCTTTGGCCAAAGTTCCAAATTGCTGTCTAGAATCATTGAATCAATTTACAACTTCACCAATAGCGCATTAGTGTTTTAATTTTCCCACTTCCCATTCAAGATTGGTCATTTTCCTTTTCTATCACATTAACGAATCTGAGAGGTGTGAGGTAGCAGCTCAGAGTCACGTTAATTTGCATTTCTCTCATCAATAGTGACTTAGAGCATTTTCATATGACTAGATATCTTTGATAACTTTGTTGGAAAACTGCCTAACCATACATATCCTTTGACAATTTGTCAATTGAGAAATGACTCATTCCTATAAGTTTGACTCAGGCTTCTATATGTTTGAGAAATGAAGTCTTTAAAAGAGAAACTCATAATTTTTTTTACACTAATTATTACCAACTATGTATTTCCCTCTACCCTATTCCTCCCCCCCTCTTTCTTTCTCTCTCTTTCTCTCTGTGTCTCTCTCTCTCTCTGGCTCCTCTTCTGTCTCTCTGTCTCTCTCTCTCTCTTTCTCTCTTTCTTTCTCTCCCTCTCCTCTTACCCTGTATATTCTCAAAAGTATTTTGCTTCTGGCTTTTACTTCCCCCAAACTTCCCTACCTTCTTCTATCAGCTTCCCCCCTTCTCTTAACCACTTCCCTTCCTACTTTCTTGCATGATAAAATGGATTTCTACACCCTATTGAGTGCATATGTTATTCCCTCTTTGAGCCAATTCCATTGAGAGTAAGGTTCATGTGCTCCCCTCCCCACTTCCTCCATTTCCCCCTCAACTGTAAAATCTCTTTCAGACTTATTTTATGACATAATTTATCCCATTTCACCTTTCCCTTTCCCTTTCTCCCAGTGCATTCTTTTTTCTCATCTCTTAACTTTATTTTTTTTATATAATCATAACATCATAGTCAACTCATACCTCTGTTTTCTGTCTATGTATACTCCTTCTAATTGCTCTAATAATGAGAAAGCTTTTTTAGGAGTTATGAATATCACTTTCCCATGTAGGAATATAAACAGGTTAGCCTTATTGAATCTCTTCTGATTTCTCTTTGCTGTTTACCTGTTTTATGCTTCTTTTACATCTTGTATTTGAAAGTGGAATTTTCTATTCAGCTCTGTTCTTTTTATTAGGAATACTTGAAAGTCTTTGATTCCATTCAATGCACATTTTCCTCTGAAGGATTATACTCAGTTTTGCTGGGTAGATGACTTTTGTTTGTAATCCTAGCTCTTTTGTCCTGCAGGAAATCATATTCCAAACCTTCTGATTCTTTAATGTGGAATCTGCTAAATCTTGTATTATCCTGACTGTGGTTCCATGATATTTGAATTGTTTCTTTTTGGCTGCCTGCAATATTTTCTCCTTGATGTAGGAGGTCTGGAATTTGACTATAATATTTCTGGAAGGTTTTGTTTTGAGTTCTCTTTCAGAAGGTGATTTGTGGATTCTTTCAATTTCTATTTTACCCTAGGGTTCTACAATGTCAGAGCAGTTTTCCTTGATGATTTCTTGAAAGATCATGTGTAGGGTCCTTTTTTTATCATGACTTTCAGTTAGTTCAAAAAATCTTAAATTATCTCTTTTGGATATATTTACTAGGTCAGTTTGTTTTCCAATGAGATATTTCATAGTTTCTTCTATTTTTTAAAATTCTTTTGATTTTACTTGATTGTATCTTGACGTCTGATAAAGTCATTAGCTTCCACTTCCAATTATAACTGTTAAGGAATTATTTTCTTTAGTGAGCTTTTGTACCTCCTTTTCCATTTGACACATTCTACTTTTTAAGCAGTTCTTCTCTTCAATGAATTTTTGTTTATCTTTTTTCCATTTGGTCAATTCTGCTTTTCAAGGTATTCTCTTCATTGGATTGTTATGCCTCTTTTAAAGTTTGAGTACTCTGTTTTTTAAGGTGTTATTTTCTTCAGTATTTTTTGTGTCTCCTTTACCAAACTGTCAACTATTTTTTCATGATTGTCTTTCTTCACTCTCATTTTTCTTCCAAATTTTTTTCTCTACCTCTCTTCATTTTTAAAACCCTTTTTGAGCTCTTCCATGGCCTGAGACCAATTCATATTTTCTTGGAGACTTTGGATGTAGACATTTTGACTTTGTTGTCTTCTTCTAGCATTTGTCTTGATCTTTCTTGTCACCATAGTGACTTTTTATGGTCATGATATTTTTTTCTATTGTTTACTCATTTTCTAGCTCATTTCTTGACTTTTAACTTTATGCTAAAGTGGAGCTCTGTTTCACAATTGAAGGAGGCACTGTCCCAAGCTTCACATTTTTTTTTTTTGGTGTGTAGCTGTTTTCTGAGGTAATTCTGCAGACCTGTAATTTTTGTCTTTTTCTAGACAGTATCATCTAGGGACAGTTGTGTTTATTACTCCCCTGCACTGTACACTGGTTTGTGAACAACCACAAGCACTCTTTTCAATCCTTGAACTGTGACCAGGGGCCTGCTTTCCCACTGCCATGAGCTCTGGTATGCTAGTGCTCCTTATTGCATTTGAACTAGAACTCAGGACTGTGATCCAGAATCAAATATAGGGAATGCAACAGAGTCCTGTTCCTGGTGCCAGCAAAAGGACCCTTGTACTTCTGCTTCTGACTCATTGTCTGCTCCCCTTACTGTATATCACCTGAGACTTCTAGAAATTACCACTCCTACCACTGACTCAGTCTTCTGGAGGCCTGCTTCCAGTTGCTTGGGTCTGCTCTGCTCTGGAGCAGCTGAACTATGTGCTGAACTATGCTTCTTTCTCACCCTGGTTCAAGAGGCCTTTCCTGCAACATTCTGAGTTGTCTTGGACTAGAAAATTGCTTCATTTCATCTTTTTTAGGGATCTGCTGCTCTAGAATTTGTTTAGAGTCATTACTTAAAGGTATTTGGATGGGTTTGGGGGTGAGCTCAGGCCAATCCCTAACTTTACTCTGCCATCTTGACTCTGACTCTCTTCTTGACCAGTGTTTAATCAGTTGTCCATAACTGGGAAGCTGGCCCTGCTTTTCAGATAGCAATAGTTGATACATTAATAGTCCATCAAGACATCCCTTGAACCTTTGCATAAGCCTAACATAGTTCAGGCACTTTGATGTTAGAAACTTTTAATCATCTTTTTCAGAGGAACTTTTTCTGACCTCTTTATATGCAGAAACTTTTTCACCCTATACTAGAAGTAGTTAGGACCTTGAAGTACAAGTTCTCAATATTTTCTGTTTCCCCAAAGTGACTATTGAGTGCTCTAAACAATTCACCCACTGTGATCTATGTTTTCCATTTTTTTTAAAGCTATACAAATCATCAAATGCAGGTCTCCTGAGGTTTTTGAGCATGTGTGCTTTCCTTGTCTAATATCTGCCTACTACTGTAGAGTTTTAGTAGCAGGGAGGGCTCAAATTTCTTCTCCCCTAGGTCAACATTTCCTGAGAATAATGGAAATTTTCTGTAGTGGATCCATTCATAGCTGTTTCAGTGCTTGTCTAAGGAATGGTACTCTTTGTGGTGAATGTGCTGTATTTGAAGCTAGAGAAATACTGCCCATTCTAAATTTTTCAATATCTAACATAATTCTTCTCTCTAAGAAAGAAGCCAATCTTTTCCCAAAAAATTTGAGGGAGGTTTTTAATGATTATTTCCTGTCTGGTCTCATGCCTAGAGAACTAGCCATTTAGCCAGAAAGACCTGGGTCCAAGTTTTACTTCTGATAGCATCTGTCTGAATGACAATGAACAAGATGCTTCCCAGTTCCCAGCACAACATTCTAAGACCATCAGATGAAGAAATGGTACTGACTTGCTTTGGTAGAGAGGGTTTTCTCATCCAAGAGTTTCTTATGCCAATGAAATTGTAGGTCCCTCTCCTTATCCTTCCATAGAACTATAAAAGAGACATTATTTTTTATTGAATAGAGAGTCAGCTTTTGTGTCAGGAATACATGGGCTCAGGTTCTTGCCCCCCCTCCATGTTTTTCCCTGTCTCTCTCTCACACACACATACATACATACACACACTTGTGGAATCATGAGAAAACCACTTTAATTTTTACTGTCAGAGACAACACTAAGACTATAATTTTCAGGTCGATATTTGGTCTACATCAGTGGATAGAGTTTTCCATACAAGGTCATCCCCAAGTGAATGACATTCTAAGTCCAGACTTTATCTATCTATCTATCTATCTATCTATCTATCTATCTATCTATCCATCTATCCATCTGCCCATCTATCCATCCATATACACACACACACCGCACACATGCCCAGAGACTCCAGAGTGTTTTTAAAAGGTTCCTTTTAAAAGTGTCTTCAAAATAGTTTTGTATTACTAACAGGGCCAAAAGTTATAAGGAGACTCTTCATTCATCCCAGTGCATTAGTTTTCTAACAGTTGATAAGTCATTTCCCTACTTCATAATCATACCCCAATACACAAAAGTATAATGCCCTATAATCCAAGCCATAGTGCTTGCAAAAGGAACTGTCTGAACTGACCAGTTTGAGCCAGATGCATGCTTCAATAAGTATCCTGTAGGATGATCCTAATAAAATGTTACCTTGAGGTTATATAATCACTCATGACTTGAAGGACCCAGTCAAACTTTGGGCCATGTTTTTTTTTTTTTTCATAATCTTGACCAATGCAGTCATTGTTCAGGAAAACTAGGATGATAATTGTGATAGTCCTGGTGTACAGATAACTCCCGCTTGCAAATACATAATTCACAATATTACAGATTAAAGCTTCCTTTTTTTAAAAAAAAGAGGAAAGCAAGATATTTCCTTGAGTTAGCAATCACTAATTCCAAAACTCTATAGGATTACTTAAAGTTCTTAGTATAAGGGTTACTTTGTTAAAGGCCTTTTGTCAGAAGTCCTTTCCCACTCAAAGTAGAGAATAATATTTCTTGATACCTCTCTCCCCTTTTGCCTGACACTACTGATGGATACATAGCACAACAATTTAATTTAACAAGTTCCTCAGTTTCTAATCTCAGTTCTGGGTATTACTATAGAGTTTGTCTCATCATTTGTTACTGTCCCCTTACAAGATACTGTCCCCATTACAAGATAATGACAAAGAAAATCTTGTGGTTCTTTCTTTTCTATCCTGGTTGCTGCTATTATCCCCTTATCCCCATAGTCTCTTTACCCTCTCTTCTTTCTTCAATCTTTTGAAAAAAATTACTGGTCCATGAATAGGTCTTGATAAAGATATTCTTTATTTTCTCTAATTACTCAAGGGAAGGTAAGGGAAAGGGGAGAAAAATTACATCCATCTACCTATACATATATATGTGTGTGTTTACATATGTGCATATTTCTCTCTCCTCCTCCCCTTTCCTTTCCACATATGTGTGTATATATATATATATATATATTCATATATGGACACATAATTACATGTGTATATACATCAACATATGCTTTGAGTGACAGGAATCTATTTTAGAAAATTTTCTATATTCTTCACGCCAAAGGAAATGTATGTGCATGTATATATCTGTGTGTGTGTGTGTGTGTGTGTGTGTTTGTATGTTGCGTATGGAAAATCAATGGCCTGTGGTTAGTCATAGATAAATACAATAGTTATAAACATTCATATTCAACTTTATGACAGAAGTGGGCTAGGAGACATAAGTTATAAACTATCTCCCCTAATAATTAGTTTGTGTGTTCCCTGGTGAGTCACTACTTCCTTAATCCTTTGTCTCTTTAATTATAAAATGAGAGAGGTTGAAATAATAATCTATCCTACTATAGGGGATGGCTCCCTGGAATGGGAGAGGGGGAGTAACAGGAAAAACATACAAAGAGAAATTTAGGTAATGTTAAAATAAGATATATCAATAAACATTAAGATATGGTAACTGATTTGATATGTGGAATGAGAGATTGAGGAATGAGAGGACTATGCCAAGATTATAAGCTCTGTGAGATCAGTATGTGTCTTTTTTTTTCTCCCACATATGTAACTAATGCTAGAACTTGTGTCTTGAACTTAGGGATAAAGACATGGGAAAGATCTTTCATTTGGCTTGTATAGGGAAGTCTTAGAAAAGGCCTGCTAGTAAGGCAGGCTGATATTTTACTGAAACTGAGACTTAGAGAATTGTCTAGATCTAATTGTCCAAATTGGTTTCAAAAGCAAAATGTGAACCCAGGTATTTCTTGCTCCAAGACTGAGTCTCTATTCACTATTCTATGCTAGGTGCTTGATAAACTTTTGCTGATGCCAGGATGGTGGAGAAGAAAAAGAACTCAGCTGAGCTCCCCTAACATTCCCCTCTGAACAACTTTAAAATAAAGTCTCAAATTGAATTCTGGAGTGGCAGAGTCAACAAAAGATCAGACTGAAACATTTTTCCAGTCTAAGACAACACAGGCAATTGGAAAAAGAGATCTGTGACTCAGGAGTGGAGGCTGATTCAAAGCTGATCCACCACTAGTGGTGGTACCAGGTAGTGGCAACAGAAGCAGCAGCAGACCTTCTCCTTTGGGAGGTCTCAAGCCAAAGATGGGAAAGGGACCTGGCAACTAGTCAGAAGGAGATACCAGGGACCCTTGAGCTAGTCCTGAATGCAGAAGCAGTTTGGTAACTACATTGCCTATATCCACTTTGAGATCATAGTTCAAGGAAAGAAAGGAGTACTTCTGATCAAGAAGGAATAGAAGCCCTGAGGGGCAGTATCACTTTTATTCCCAACAGATCAGGGTCCCTGAGAAACAGTATCATTCCTCGTTCCGAGGGATCAGGGATCCTGAAAAGCAGTATCAGTTGCAATCCTAGGGACTGGGGCCCTTCCTAGGTGTGGACTAGAGTGCAGATTAGGAGAGAAGTGACCATACCTCTTCTCAGATCACACCACTATAGAAGTACTGAAAATTTCCAAACCCTCAGAAATAACTCTGAAAATGGTAGTGTGAAGAAGCATGAAGGTTGAGAAAGTGCCCCACCCCCTGCCAGGAACAGGGCACAACTTTAAGTTCAAAATAAAGAAATAGGGAGCAAAAAATAGAAAACAATGAAAAAGAACATAATAAAAAACTACTATAGTTACAGGGAAGATCAATACATAAACTTGGGAGAAGACAATGAAGTCAAAACATCTAGAGGCAAATCCTCAAATTAAAAATATAAATTGGACACAAGTGCAATAAGAATTCCTGGAAGCAATAAAAAATATTTTAAAAATCAAATAAGAATGGTACAGGAAAAATGAGGTAAAAACATGAAAGCAAAGGAAAAAATAAGGAAAACATAACTAACAGCTCAGTAAAAAAGGCAAACTAAAACTGAAGAAAATAATAATCTTAAAAACCAGAATGGGTCAAATGGAAAAAGATGCACAAAAATTCAGTGGAGAAAATAATTTCTTAAAATAATGATTGGGTAAGTGGAACATAATGACACCAAGAGATATCAAGAAACAATAAAATAGAAGTTCATGAACATAAAAATAAAACACTTTTTATACAAATAAAGTTAGATTTAAACAATTGGAATATAATATTTATTGTCTGCTGAGCATTGTTGAAGTATAAAATGTATAATTTTGATTTTTTAAATAAGAAATTTCTTGTACAAAGGAAACCAATGCAGCCAAGAATAGAAGGAATGTAGAAAATCAGGTAAAAACGTGCACAGGCAAACTTTCAGATAGGATGGATTATGTCAGAATACCAGAAATGATGAACTGGTTGATTTAGAAAAACAGAAAAAGACTTGGCCCCATGAAGGAAGATGCTACCCACCCACAGAGAAAGAGATGACAAGGAGAAATATGTATGAGTCATACAAATCTGTGTACATATATATGTACATGTGAGTGTTTATGTCTGTGTGTCCATGTTTAATTGTAGCCTTCTCTAGGACAGGTTGGAGGTCAGGGGGAAGGGAGAAAAAAAAAGTAAAAAGTACACAGCAGAGAACAAAAGAAAACCTGGAAGGAAGCAAAGAAAAGCTGGGTAGCTTGGAAAACAATGTGTAGCATTTATTATGTGGGTTTTCTTAAAATGGAAATTTATTGTTTTATATTGAATTCTCTCATGATCTTCTGTTTACATGGAAATATTCTTTTTTTTGTTTCAAAATGAATAAAATTTACCAAAAAAAAGAGAAAAAATGAAACAGAAAGATGGAAATGGAAAAATGGAAAATAGAAAAAAAGGAAAAAATAATATGAAACATATCAGAAAAACAACTGACCTAGAAATGGATTGAAGAGAGATCATTTAAAAATCATTGGACTACCCAAAAGCCATGATCAAAGAAAAAAGCCTAGATATCATATTTAAGGAATTTATCAAGAAAACTGCCCTGATATCATAGAACCAGATTATAAAATACAAATTGAAAGCATCCACCAATCTTTAAAATGAACATTAGTATAATCAATAGTACAGTCAAATCCCAGGTTAATGAGAAAATGCTTTAAGCAGCTAGATAGCCACAATTCAAATACTGTGCAACCACAGTCAGGATCAAGGGAGCTAGGTGGTGCAGTAGATAGAGTGCTGAGTCTGGAGCCAGGAAGACCTGAGCTCAAATTTGGCCTCAGACACTAATGATGTGTGATCCTGGGCAAGTCACTTAACCTTGTTTGCCTTGTTTTCCTTGTCTGTAAAATAAGCTGGAGAAGGAAATGGCAAACCAATCTATTATCCTTGACAAGAAAACCCCAGATGGGTCAGAAAGAGTCAGAAGAACTGAAACAAATGAACAACAATGGTCAGGATCACACAGGGTTTAGCACCATGTTAAAGTAACAGTCACAGTGTGTGATGACTAACTTTGATGGACTTAGCCTTCTCAACAATTCAAGGTCCTAAAACAATTCCAAAGGACGCATGATGGAAAATGATGGTCACATGCAGAGAAAGAATTGTGGAGTCTGAATACAGAGCAAAGCAGACTATTTTCTTTCTTTCTTTTTTGTTGTGTTTTATTTTTCTTTCTCATGGTTCCTCCCATTTGTTCTAATTCTTCTATACAACATGGCTGGTGTGAAAATATGTTTAATATGAATGTATATGTGGAGCGTATATCATATTGCATGCTGCCTTGGGGAAGGGGGAGAGGAGGGAGGAGGAGAAAATTTAAAACCTATGGAAATGAATGTTGAAAACTAAAAATAAATTAAATTTAAAAAATTAAATTAAAAGTCCAATTGACCTTCTCTCACCCCCAAAAAAGTTGTTTTTGATTCTGGTTTGAGGAAAAATGCAAAAATTTCTATACAAGTTTCATGGGAGGACAAGAAGATAAGCATAATTAGGACAAGGGTTATGGAAGATATGCACATGCTCACAGCACAAAACTATTGGGGATATGTTTGTACTGATTTGCCAAATGTGGGAGGTAAGAACCATTTTAAGACATGAGACGCAGAACCTCTGGGATTTTAACCTTCCAATACTGAAATAGGTAAATATATAATTCCCAAAGCCAAGCAAAGTAAAAGGGTAGACAACATAAGTAATTAATAATAAATTATAATATCTGACATAGGTTTGCAAAGAACTTTATTTGCATGATTTCATTTGATTTTTTAAAATCCCTATGAGTCAGATAACATATTGTTACTGTTGATGCTCTTCAGTCGTTTTCAGTTGTGTCTGACTCTTCATGACCCCATTTGGGGTTTCCTTGGCAAAGATACTGGAGTGGTTCACCATTTCCTTCTCCAGCTTATTTTACAGATGAGGAAACCAAGGCAAACAGAGTTAGGTGACTTGCCCAAGGTTACACAGTTAGTGAGTTCTTGAGGCTGGATTTGAACATGAGAAGAGGAGTCTTCCTGACTCCAAGTCCAGTACTCTATTCACTATGGTGCCAGTTAACTGCCCTGAACCCAGCTCTACATGACTTTCAAGAGTGGCCTACAATCTACTATTCCAAGGTGTATGTATTCTCTTTATATTCTAGAGGTAGCAAGGAAGTAGATAAAGCATTACTCTTGGAGTCAGGAAGAATGGGGTTCAAATCCTACCTAAGCCATTGACTAGTAAGGTAAGCCTGAGCAACTTCCCTAACTTTTCTGATCCTTAGTTTACTAATCTGTAAAATGGGGATAATAACAGCATCTATCTCACAGGGTTGTTGTGAGGGCCAACTGAGGTAATGTATGTAAAGTACTTTGCAAATCTCCAAGTACTGCATAAATGTGAACTGTTATTATATTAAGAAAAAAAAAATGCTATCTACATCCCAAAAAAGAACTATAGGGTCTGAATGAAGAAGATTGAAGCATACTATTTGTGCCCTCTCCCTTCCTCCCTCCCTCTCTTTCCCTTTCTCTCTCTTTCCCTCCCTCCCTCCTTTCCTCCCTCTTCTTCCCTCTCTCTCTCAGTATCTTTCTCTCTTATTTTTGTCTCTTCTTTTTCATAATTTCTCCCATTGGTTCTAATTCTTCTTTGCAACATGATTTCTTTGCAACATCATATTAAACAAGGTGCTTAATATGAATGTATTTGTAGTGCCTTTGTCAGATCATATGCTATCTTGGGGAAGGGGGAAGGAAGATGGAGAAAATTTATTACTCAAAATTTTATGAAAGTGTATATTGAAAACTAAAAATAAACAAATCATTTTAAATTTAAAAAAACTAGAAAAAGAACAAACTTAAAATCCCCAATTAAACACCAAAATGAAAATAGTGAAAATCAAAAGAGATGTAAATGAAATTGAAAGTTAAACACATTATCAAACTAATAAATAAAAATACAAGCTAATTGTGTGAAAAAACCAGCAAAACATTAATTTGATTAAAAAAGATTACTAGTATTATAAATGAGAAGGATAAATGCATCACCAGTGAAAATCAAATTAAAGCAATTAGTAGTCGTCATTTTGCTCAATTACTTTCCAGTCAAACTGACAATCTAAGTGAAATAGAGAAATATTTATAAAAATATAAAATGCCTAGATTAACACAATAGAAAGAATACTTAAAAAACACTCTCTTAGGAAAAAAAATTTCACAGTAAATGTAAACCATAAGAAAAAATCTAAAGTATTCAATGGATTGACAAGTGAATTATACCAGACATTTAAAGGGAAAAATAATCCTAATAATATGTAAAATATTTTTAAATAGCTAAAGAAGGAGCCTATAAAATTCTTTTTCCTACACAAATATGATTTTGATACTGAACCCACAGAGAACAAAAACAGAGAAAGAAAACTACAAAACAATTTCCTTAATGAATATTGATGCAAAAAATCTAAATAAAATACTAGAAAGGAGATTACAACAATATATCATTATGACCAGATTATATTTACACCAGGAATGCAGGGCTTGGTCAGTATTAGGAATATATAAGCATAATTGACCATATCAATAACATAAACAACAAAAACCATATTATATCAACAGATGCAGAAAAAACTCTTTGACAGAACACAAAATTCATTATTATTAAAAACATTAAAAAGCATAGGAATCAATGGAATATTTCCTAAAATTATAAGTAATATTTATCTAAAACCGAGAACAAACATTACTTGTAATGGGAATAAACTTGAAGATTTTCTGATAAAATCAGGGATGAAGTAAGATTTCCATTATCACTACTGTTATTAAAAATTCTACCCAAAAATGCTAGTTATTACAATACTATACAAAAAAGAGA
>JAQQSV010007077.1:0-14111 GCA_028646515.1 Pseudochirops corinnae
GGTTATTAATTTTTTTGTATAAGTAAAACCTCTTCATGATCTTATTAATCTTGAGAGTTTGCCAAACATCAAGAAACTATGCTAGAAAAAAATAAAACATTAACACTCGTAATTACTAATCTTGTAATACTTGAAAGACCCTTGTGTGACTCTAGTTAAGTCTCGTAACCCTGTTTGCCTCAGTTTCCTCATTTGTAAAATGAGTTGGAAAAGGAATTGGCAAACCACTTCAGCATGTTTGCCAAGAAAACCCCAAATGGGTCACAAAGAGTTGGACATACATGAAAACCAATGAACAAAAACAACAACGAAAATTTCAATTTTCTGTACATATTACCGTCTTCCCCCTTCCTCTGGAGATTAAGCCTTATAACAAATAAAAATGAAGGAAGGAAAAAAAAGGCATCCCATAAAACTAACCAACACATTAATAGAATCTTGACAATTTATGCAACATCCCACACCTATAGTTGCAAAGAAGGGAGAGAGATACATTTTTTCATCTCTTCTTTGAGTCAAGGCTGGTTGGTCATTATAATTACACAGGATTCAGGTTTTCTGTTATTATTTAAAATACATTCCTGAAGAACTATTGCAAACAGGAAGGTTACTAAGAAAGGTGATAGAAACAACAAGCAGATTTCTGTTTAGCAATGATAATTTTGGATGATACCTACCTGAAAGCCCAGAAAAAAATACCCAGAAACTACCTCTATTTCTGTATTCAATAAATGGGAGTTCTTACCTAGTACAGGAAGTCGTTTTTTAATCTCTGTTACTCTAAATACTGTATTATCCAAATCTTCCAGTGATGGCAAAGGCTCCAAATTGGCAGCCTAATAATTGAAAAAAGAAAAATAAATGAAACTTTCCTATATTATTCCTTCAAAGAGGACCTATTTATTTCCCTCCAAGCATAACTCACTTTTTGTTATTCTGAGAACTTAATTTTTTGTTCTAACAGTGGCAATCTATTCATGGTAAATTATGTGCTTTCTTGTCCATGCAGATACAGAGTATAATAGCTTTATTCCATTTGTTGCCACTGAAACTATACAATAAAATATCATACATGACTCAAATTCATTTTATGAAAGTAAGCTCTATGACTGTTGTCCTCTGAGGATCAAAAAAAAAGGGGGTTTTGTAGAGTCAACTCTGTTTACAGAAATTCTAAATTTATAAATTCTAAATGAAGGCTTTTTGGTTTTCTTTTATCTAACACCATCATCTCCAAGAGCAAATATAAAATCCTCTGTTTAGTTCTTAAAGTCCTTCATGTCTCCTCCCCCAGTCTTCATACACTTTACGGCATCTCACATACTCTGCAATCTACTGACACTGGGTCTCCTTGCTGTTCCTCGCACAACAAACTCCACTTCCCTACTCTAGGTATTTTCATTGGTTGTTTCCTATGCTTGGAATGCAGCCCCTCCGTATCTGTTTCCTGGCTTCCCCCAAACTCCATCTAAAATCCTACCTTGTATAAGAAGCCTTTCCAGATCCCCCTTAATTCTAGCACCTTCCTTCTTTTGATTATTTCTGATTTTTCTGGTCAATAGCTGGTTTGTACACTGTCGTTTACATGTTGTATCCTCTATTAGATGGGGAACTTCTTGAAAGCAGAGATTATTTTCTGATTTTGTATCTAATTAGCACAGTGTCTGGCATAG
Source organism: Pseudochirops corinnae (assembly GCA_028646515.1). Lineage (NCBI taxonomy): Eukaryota > Metazoa > Chordata > Mammalia > Diprotodontia > Pseudocheiridae > Pseudochirops > Pseudochirops corinnae. The sequence goes on from JAQQSV010007077.1 coordinate 1,674, forward strand.
TGTAGGTACTTAATAAATATTTGCTGACTTAAGTATATTTTCCATTTATTCCTAGATAATGGTCTTCCTTCAATTAACAGGATAATAATCATCAGTAGGAGGTTGTTCACCAGGTAATCAAATTTTTGGCCATTTTGGTCCTTCAATTATTTAATTATAAATATTAACATTTATATAGCTTAAATTAATATGGCATTTTATGATTTATAAAGCATTTTGTATATCTTATCTCATTTCACTGACACAATAAACCAGTGAGGTAATAAGTACAACTAGTATTATTCCCATTTCACAAGTAAGGGAACTGGGCCTCAGAAAAGTTATTAGTGCAAGTTCACAGAGTTAGCATTTAGGATAGTAGGAACTTAAATTCCACTCTTATGACTCTAAATCCAGAAATCTTTCCACTATATCCTATTTCTTCTTCAATGTTCTCATGTATTCTCAATCTGGAATGTCCTTCGGCATCTACACATGCCTCACCAAATCTTTCAAATTTTACTTCATGTTATCTGCTTCATAAATGCCATTAGGAAAAAAAAAGAGTCATGCCTAAAATATATTACTCGTCCTTAATTTTTGCTATGTTCTTTAAGAATTGGGACATATTGCCCACTGTGGAGAGATTCTGCATAATTACACATGTTCAGCCTGTATCTGATTGCTTGTCCTTCCAGTGGGGGTGGGTGATGAGGGAGGAAGAGAAAGAATCTAGAATTTAAAGTTCTATAATGAAATGTTAAAAATATATATATTTGTATATATATATATATATATATATACATATATATATATACATATATATATATACACACACACACACAATAATAATAATAATTATTAACTACATCCAACTGGAACTTAAGATACACAGGCACTGTGGTAGGGAGATCCATCTTGCCCTACAGGAAAGTCAGAGAGGTAATGGGGGAGGACATAGAATAGACTGGGGGAGGGGTTATACAATGGGATGGCTGTTTTGGGGTGGTAGGTAGGGGAAAGATGGGGAGAAAATTTGTAACTCAAAATCTCGTGGAAATGAATGATTTAAACTAAAATAAATAAAAGTTTAAAACTTAAAAAAAAAGAATTGGGACATATTACAATCATAAGAATCACACTAACAGCAAATTTACAAAATTACAGATGTAACCACTAGTTACAATACTTGGGCAGAACTTTATTGAAATTGATTGTTAAGCCCTAGAATGAATAAAGTATGAAAATACACACCTGTATATGACCATGTGCTACAAGAAGTATCTTGAGACTCTTCATGTGAATGCTGCGATCTAAGAGTTCTACAGCTTTGTCCAAGTCATCCTGTGTAGTTAATGGAATCACCAGCTAGACAAGTTTTAAAGAGATGTTTCAATTAGGAATAGATGATGCTTCTACACTGGCAGACAGGTTAATCTATCTGATTGTTAGGACAAGTCACAGTTCAAATTCTATTATGCCTTCAATTAATCAATAAGAATTTATTAAACATTTACTAGGTGCTAGGCACTAGGAATACAAGTACAATGAATGAAATAATCCTTTTAAATTTTTTGCCATACAGTGTAGATACTTAGGAAGATAAAAATAAAGTGAAAAGGCCAGATACTTCTGATATTTCTACCCAACTTCCCAAAATTAATCATGTAAGTATGATGAAATAGATAACAGGATAATCTGACTTAGTACTTACTTTCAATTCTGGCAGAATACAGTTAAAATTAGCCATCTGGAGACATTTTTATATGATATTACATTTTTATAATTGATTATACTTGCAATTTTTCTGTACATTTTAATTTTTATCTAAGAAAGGCAGACTATAACTATTTAGTTATAGAAAGAATGAATATGACCTTTTTAATTGGAATATTTTCATGATTTTTCTTCCAAACTTGGAGTAGTATTTTATGTAGATATTTATTAGCTCTGTTGTTTCTTTTGGTTTTTCAATCCTAATGCTTTGATGACATTTTAAACAGAGAAAAATGCTTCAAATAAGTGGTAAATATTTTGTGCAGCTTTTTTTTTAATGTTTTCATTAAAAAAATTATAGAACCACAGATTTAGAGCTGAAAGGGAATTCACAGGTCATCTAGTTTAATCCTCTTATTTTACCAATGAGGAAATTGAGGCCCATGCAGGTTAAATGACTTATTCAAGGTTGCATAGGTGGTAAGCCAGGTCAGATTTGAAACCACGTCATTTAACCAAAGTTTGTTCTTTTTCTACTATACCATGCAGCCCCCAACAAGGAAGAAATATGAATTACTAACTTCTTCTAAAAAACTATTTACAATAGGTGTATTTACTTCTCTAAGATACTGTTGCTCTTAGGGAAAAAAAACCAAACAACACTAGCCTAAAGTATAGTTAACTTAACACTAATTTAAATGACTCTAGTTTGCTGACTTGAATATCTGACAATTCTGGAAAGGTTCCTAGAGTAGTGGTTTGGATAAATGCCCATACTTCTGATGTGGCAGGGATGGTTTAAAGAAAAAACCTACCTCCTGTATTCTAAGGTCTCCTAGACCTTAGACTAAGAATAAAGAACAATTCCCAGCTTGTGGAAATTATTCTAAATAAATCACAGAATATTTTTCTTTCCTGCTTGTTGAGAACATTTCAATCTCATTCATGAAAACAGGCTTTCTCTGTTATATTAGTATAAAAAGGAATGATCAAAAATACAAATTATTTTTGGATAGGAAGCTAAGCGTAAGCATATAGTAAATGGAATCTAATCTTAAAGGGCAGTCTTTCTTGTCTTTACCTAGTAAAAATAAGAACAGTTAAAAAAAAAGTTTTCTGTTCTATTGTCCATGAAAAAGTTTCAATAAGGCTATCTACTAAAAGGGACATTTAAAATTGTTTTAATGCTGATATATTCCCAATGTATCTGCAGGAATTTCTAATTTAAAATAATATAATGAAATAAATTTAACAGCAAAACTACTGAATTTAATCAATAGTTTAGTGATTAAAAATTTATTGGTTCAGAAGACATTTCTGGATATTGCTATGCCTTTTGGTTGTTATTATGAATATCTATTAGTCTATTCTATTTCATAATAGTATTAAAATGGTAACTTGAGATTACTGGCTGTTGTATTTCAGGATAAATCCAAGTCTCCTTCCATTTACTTTATTTTAAAGTTAAAAGTTTATTTTAAAGTCTGTTATTTAAAGTTTACTTCATTTTAGCTAAAATAGGCAGCTCCAAATAAAAAAGTTAGGTTTTATTAACAAAAGAATCAGATCTACAAAAATTCAGTCCTTCATACACTAGAATACTACTGATCTATAACATTAGCACATGTGAGCAAGTTACTCTTCCAGTAGGGATGATAATTTTTCAAGAACTATAAATACTTTTACCCAACTTCCCTCCTCATTAATGAAATGTTTTTGTGACAATCATTAAATGAGTTCTTAGCAGGTCTCTATTATGATCAAGCACTGTGTTATGTACTAGGGACACAAAGAAAAACAGTGGATCAATCCTCTCAAGGAACTCTATTATGAGAAACTAAAAGTGTATGTATGTGTATATATGTGTATGTATACATACATACACACACAGAGTAAATACAAAACAAACATGAGGTTAAGCAGAAGATATTTAGTGAGGAGGACACTAATGGTTGGGAGAAATCAGGCATTAGGTGGTCCAGATTACACTGGATTTAATCAGATGACCTTGGTTTGAATTCTAGCTTTGCCACTACCTACTTGTGTGACTTTGGGCAAATCACTTCAACTGCTTTAGGCCTCAGTTTACTCAACTCTACATAAAATCTAGAGACTCTTTACAGATCAGGTCCTATGATAATAATAACAGAATATATGATCTCAGTATCACACGGCTCTAATCAACAAGTAAACTAACAAACCACCAACTGCTAGAACTAAATTACTTACCAGCTTCTGTATGTATAGTGCTTTAATCTATCTTATGGAAGAAACCTGCAACAATAGTGTCAGGAAAGCTAAAACCCAGAAAGAGCCAAGTCTTATAAAAAATAAAAGGCTAGCTTTGAGGCAAGAATAAAGAAAGAATAGGCCCTAGGTTTGGGAAAAAACACACGATGACAGATAACAGAAAAGGCAGAGACAATTCAGATGCTATGGTTTCTATTTTCTTCATCGAGGAGAAACTGGAAAAACTGGAACAAAAATGTTCAAAGAGCACTAGCCACTTTAAATGAGTCTGTGTATTCAGGCCCAAGTAAATTAAATCCCAATATACTAAAAGAATTTTACAATATAATTTTAAAAATACTGTCGGTGGTATTTGATAAATCACAAACAATAGTCAGAAAATGTTCTGGTTTTTATGGGAGTAGGAGAACCATGAGTCAGATTCTAGAAGCCACAGACTGATGACCGTGATATTAATGTCTAGCAAAAATTATATAAGGGATTATTAAAAGGACAGATTGTAAGCATTTAAAAATTAAGGAAGAAACTACGAGTCATGACATATGAATCTCATTTTCTTGTGTGAAAGAGTTATTACACTGGCAGATAATACCATTATTCAAAAAGAAACATTAAAAAATTCATATTCAAATTTATTCAAAACAAGAATTTTAATTTGATATATGTGCGAGCTTTAGGAGAGGCAGGATGGAAGAGTAAAAGTAAATGTTGAATGTGGAATCAGATGACTGGGTCTGAATCCTGCCTGAGGCACTTCCAAGGTGTAGGGCCTTAGTCAAGTTACTTTACTTCTCAGTCTTAGTTTATTATTTATAAAACAGGCACAATAATATTTGTACTTCTGTAATGGTAATTACAGAATGAAAGAAATTTGAAGATCCCTTTGTATTGCTGAGCTAAGAGGTACTTAGCACCTAGTTTCAAATTAAGCCTCTGTAAAGAAACAGAAGGAATGAACCCCTGTTGCATCAAGGGGCTGAACAGGGAGAAGCTATACCATATATAAGGAAGAACACAAACTGGATAGACAGAATTTCTTGGGATAAGTTTCACAGACGCAAAGCAGCTACTGCTGGAGAGAGAGAGAGAGAGAAGTTCTCTCAGCCAGCATCTGAAGGCTGGGCTGCTGCTGCTGGACTGGAACTTCTGTGGAGAAAGTGATTTTGATTTTGAGAAGGGGAGAGAGTGATTTTGATTTTGAGAATGGAGCTGCTGAAGACTTCTGAGGGTCAGCTGGAGCTGCTTAGGCCTTCCAAGGGCCAGCTGGAGCTGCCAGAGGAAGTATGACTGTGGCTCTGTTAATTTTTCTCTTCCCGCGAACAGAAACTGTGAAGGATTTGAGGTGGACTGGATCTGTGAGCTTCAATATGGAGCAGGAACTGCATGGAGAGCTGGACAAGGAACTAGGAGCTGTGTGCCTTTGAACCCAGGTGGCAGTTGGTTGGATTAGGCAGGAGCTAGGACTGTGGAAGAGGAGCCATGGAAGCTGAATGCCTGCCCTGAGTCAAGATGAAAAGACCTCTCTGTGGGTACTGAGTAGTGACTGATGAAACTGTCTGAGTGGTGACTGATGAAACTATAATTTATTTTAATTGCACCCCAGGGGTGGAGTACTTTGACTTTTGTACTTTGTGACTGAACTGAGAACTTAAAGATTTTGTGACTGACCAAATGAATGTACTACCCAGGGGTGGAGTACTTTGACTTTTGTACTTTGTGTCCCCCATAGATATAGAAATCTATATATTATATTTCTAATACAGACCCACAGTGTGTACAGATCACATATGTATAATATATCATAATATCCTTTACTAACAATATCGTTAACATCACTGTTTTCTGCTACATGTAGCTTAATACAGAAATGTTTCCTAGAAGGTTTTATTTATAGTAAAACATAAACATTTTAGATTCTAAGGTCATGTTTGAATCACAGTGGCTAAACATAATCAACTATATAGAGGAAATTTATGCTAGAAGAAATAATTTAAAGAAAGATTAATTTTTAATATATCTCAAAGGAGAAAATTCTCAGAGTAGAAAAAAAATCACAGACAGTATTATTACCTCAAATGAGGCAATTAAGAAAACATTAACAACTACCAACATATATGTTTACTTTCTTATCCCTATAAAATCTTTGTGATACTGGCCTGTGTATATATCAAGTATATCCTTGATGAAAATATGAAAAGAGAACAAGTATGCTTTAGGAGACAACCTTCTACAACAGAACATATCCTAACAGTCATATAACTGACTTGAGAGCTGTAAAGAACACAAGACCCTATAATATTTATTGTTCATTGATTAGTATTACTGGTATACATGCACAAATAAAGAGAGAGAAAGAGAGACATCTACAGTTAGATAGATATCTAACTCTAGATATTTGTCTCTATCTATATCTTGGACACTGGGAAGATGTACAGCTGTTTCAAGGATCCCTCATTATTCCTCATCACAAAAGCCCATCTTTCAGAACAATTTTATTTCAATAATAGTATATGACTGTCAAACATGAAAATGACAATGTTAGAAGAATCAAAGCAATGAAGACAGTACATATGAAAAGAAGCATAGTTTGATGTAATCAGGCTGCAGAACATCAACAAAGGTAACTTATATAACCAGAAGTGGTGCAAAAGATATGTAAGTACAGAAAAAAGGCCTAGCTGGTCATATAGAGAGACATCAAGTGTATAACCTTAGTGTAGTATTGGCAGCCATGAAATATTAAAAGGATGAGAGAATAATCTTCTAGTAGCATGGAGAAGATCCTGTATGGATGATTTGGAGAAAGACAATGAAAAGAATCATGTAAGATAAGAAGTAATCTGCTATTAAGTTTCCATGTTCTAGGACAGGGCACTGTTGTGGGCTCTCCACTTCTTCTACACTATTTCATTTCAAAATTTGATTAGCTTCCATGCATTCAATAATCCTCTCTAGTCTCAAAGTTACTTATCAGCCCTAAACTTCAAATTTGTGTCTCCAACAGCCCAATGTACATCTTGAATGGGATGACCCACAGACATCTTAAACTCACTATGTCCCAAACAACTCATTATTGCACTCCCTTCTCTAAACTCCTCTCTTCCCAACTTCTCTATTACTATTTGAGGGCACCAACACCTTCCCAGTCACAATCTAGGTGTGATTGTCAATTCCTCACTCTCTCTCATTCCCCATATCCAATCTATTATCAAGTCCAGTAGATTTTTATCTTAGTTACATCTTGCATATGTCCCCTTCTCTTCTCTGAAACTGCTACCACCTTCATTACCTCATACTTGGACTATGGCAATAACCTGCTAGTTGGTCTCCCTGCCACAAATGACTCACCACTCCAAAGTGCAGATCTGATTATGTCATCCCCTTACTCAAGAAAATCCAGTGGCAACTCATCACTTCCAAGACCAAATATAAAATTTTCTATTTGGCATTCTAAGCCCTTTATAGTCTATCCCATTCTACTTTTTACTTTTCTAATCTTCTTATACTTTATAGTCCCCCATGTATTCTGCAATCCAATGACATTAGTCTCTTTGATGTTCTTGCACAAGAAAAGAAACTCTATTTCCCTGCTCCAGGAATTTTCACTCGTTATGTCCTATTCCTGGAATGCTCTCCCTCCTCATCTCTGTTTCTTGGCTTCCTTCAAGTCCTAGTCGAAATCTCACCTTATATAGGAAGTTTTTTATAATCCCCTTTAATTTTAATGGCTTTCCTCTGTTGATTATTTCCTATTTATCCTGTATATATCTTGCCTGTCCAATGTTGTTTGAGTATTTTTCTCTTCCATTTGTCTGGGAGCTCCTTAAGAACTGGGACTGTCTTTTACCTTCCTTTGTATCCCTCAGTGCTTATCAGAATGTCTGGTAAATAGTAAGTACTTAAAAATGTTTATTGACTGACTTCTTCCTCTGATTATCTAAAGTCCAAACTGAGAAACTGGACACAACAAACAAATGACATCTCAACCAAGGTTGAGAATAAGATCTGAAAGTTTTAGTTGTGAGATACAGAGACAGAAATACTTATCTATATACATTCCACTGACTAATATATTATTATTACTGAAGCTGAATGAGAACTTCAGACGGAAAGGCTGGAGGCTTGTATGACATGAGAAAGAAAGGGTAAATTTCTAATAAATATATAAAATTCATTATTGTTCTGTAAGGTTTCTTATTACATAATTTTTATTGCAGGTACTGCCAATCAGAAACATAAAAAGAAACTCAAATATAAGCAGAGAAAATGTACAAAGTTTAATTTTGGTTACTTACGCCTCTAGCATACACTATCTTCTTTGAATATTAAGAAGCAAAGCAGTCTTTCCTGAAACACTCTCTCATTCAGATTAAGAACAGTATAAAATTTTCAATAATTTATTCAACACTTATTAACTGTCTACCATGGGTATTAAATATAGAAAACAGAAGTTCTTTATGTTACCTCATTATTGGTATAATGCAGATCCATAGACTGTCCAAAAGCAATTTTGGCTTTAGAACTCAGCTCTTCTAATCTAAGTGGTCTGGGAAATTGAAGGATTCTGTAAAGATACAAATTGACGAGTAAAATTTTTCGTAAATTTTTTTTTGAGCATACAAAAAGTGAAGTTCAAACCAATTTTATGAGCTGAATTCCCTTTGAAGAAAAAAATAAGGCCCCAGAATGTTTTTGGTACTTCACTGTGCCAACTGTCTTTCAAAAAGGATACTATTTAAGTAAACTGGATTGAACTAACATGTTTTTTTTTTCACTCACACCTCTTGAATTATTCAAAATGTGAAACAAATCCAAATGATAAACTCTACATTAGTATTCTATCTATTTTAGAAAATTAACACTGTATTTTCTGACTTTAATTAGCAAACAGAGCAATAAAACAGACTTTTTTCCCCAGTAAGAATAAAAGAAACTCTCAGCTTCAAAATTCTACATAATATCCTATAACTTTGGTACTTTCCTCACCTCTGAAATGTTAAATTTATGATCCAAAGACAAACACTAGGAAAAGTTATCTGCTTTCTTTTCTTTAAAAAAATAACAAAGTAAATTTAATAGAGATTGTTTTAATAATTCATTTTAAAGAAACTTTAGGACCAAAAAGATTTTGAATCTGGTTCTGTTCTGATGGAAAACAATTCTCAATTTATAAGCTGTTCGGATGTGTGCTTCCTAATATCTATTTACTATCTAACTACCTCAAGTTATTGAATGATTAATGGTCTTCAAATACTATACTGAAAAGGTTCATATAAACATAGGATACTAAGTGGGTTTTTTTTAAATTTGGAACCAAAGAACAGGAATTAATAATGCAAAACACAGTTGTTTTAAGCTTTTCATCTAACTCAGTGGACTCTATCTAACATTTTTGGCTATTCTAAAATAGAAATAACATACTGATCAAATGAGAGGAAAATTAATAAATGAATATCTATCTTTAAACACACACATCATTTGGAGCTTAAATTTCAAGAGACTAGGTTTAAATATCTGTTCTATACTTTATCTTCAAGTTATCAAAGAGTATTTACATTTTCAACTTTATGCCATGAATCTACATTAAAATCAGATACAACTGATAACAATTAAACAACAAACACAAATCGTTAATGGCTTCATTGAGGCACTTAAAAGATGTGTTTAAACCATTAAATAAGAAAAAGAAACACATAAAAGTGGCTTGTCTTTTTCTACTTTACCTTTTTTCACCCCGATGTTCAAATTTGACTCGAACATCATTCTATAATGAAAAGACAAATCATAGACATATATGGAAACCATTATGAGATAAATAGAAATCAGCTATGATTTTTTATTAGAATTCTAATTTTTCCTTAGATAAAAATAACCAGATATAAAATAATAAATAATTAGTTTTAGAACACTAAAATATTTTACATTATCTTCTTTCTTTTTGTACTAGATACTGTATAATTAAATCATCCAAATCTGTAAGGCATAAATTTCCAGAAATAAACTAGCTCAAACAAAATAATTTATTTTGAATGATTCAAAAAACTCATTATAAAACAAAATAAAATACTGTCCTCAGAGTATATTTAGGTTTAATAGAAATTTTCATATTAAATAAAACTCAAAATATTAAATTAAAAACAAAACAACAATTTTCTACCCTGCTGTCTGTTTAGGAAGTATCGTGGGGAAAATTTCTAAACATTATCAACAGACAAATTTTGCTTTAAATAAGTGGAAACTTGGGCCTAACTTGAATGAACTAAAATTAAATATTTGGACACTATTCTATATATGTCTTTTAAAACTACTGAAAAAACCAGGTGTGGTGGTGCACACCTGGAGTCTCTAATGCTAGGGAAGCTGAGGTTATTGGAAGTTCTGAGGCAGTAGGTCTAAAGCTGATCAGGTGTCTGTACTAAGTCTGGTATCAATATGGTGAGTGGAAGGTTACCAAGCTACCTGAGAAGAACACCAGAAAAGGCCAGAAAAATGGAGTAGGTTAAAATTTTGTTGCTGATCAGTAATGCTACCAGGCCTGTGAACGGCCGCTATCCTTTCAAGTTGGGCAAGATAAGAGAGCCAATCTCCAAAGAACAAACAAAAACAAAAACTACTACACACACTAAATCGATAAATATCCCTTGTCTTTTACCCCTCAAAAAAACCAACCCAAAACAAAACAAAACAAAAAACTATTTAAAGGGCAATTAAATGATTTACATAGCAACCTTAATGGTTTTACAATATTATGAAAACAAATACCTGTTTTTTGGGTGATGAAGATTTTGGTTTTCTGGTTTCCTGCAGGGATAACGCTGGTCGACTGGCCTTATGGAGGACAGCCAGATCTTGCATTATTGAATCCAAGGCTTGCTGATCATCTGTTTTTAAAAATATCACACACAGAAAATATCATTTCAACATACATTAAGACTAAACAAAAATATAGAACAAAAATTGGAAAAATACACACAGAGCATTTGAATGACTAGGCTGCTAGTGAATTATAGCTTAATAGATATAATTATTAACAACAAACTCAAAATATAATCACACAAGTTTTTCTATAGCATCATTCTTGGGGTTCATGCATGAAACTATTTTATAGGTATGACAATATTAAAATCAAGTTATATGGAGGGCCTCAGAATATGAGAATATGACAAGGAAAGAATAGCAGTAGATAACATACCTAATAATTCAAAAGAGAAAATAAGGAAGAGATTAGGAACAACACTTATAGCCTCAGGTGTATATACACACCACTGAGAAAAATATTAAACAAAATGAACTTTTTATTAAACATAAGGTTGAGTAAATATAATCTCATAGATATCAAAACCAGGATGAGACTCATGACTGAAATAATATAGCAATAAGGCATATTACATTCAAAAGACTACATGTAATAGGTCATCAAAGCAGCACTATCTATCAAGAAATCAATCAACAAGTATTTAATTAAATACCTTCTTGGTGTGAGATGCTGCCTAAATCAGTTTCCATAAAAAAGATATACACATACATAGAAATTCAGGAGCCCGAAAGTAAAAGCACAACATGATTTACATCTGGGTAAAGAAAAAAGGACTGAGTAAAAGTAGCAACAGGTTATGAATAAGCTGCCTGACTCCTGGTCAGAAGCAGTAATTACAGAAAATTCTTAACTAATATATGCCATACAATATACAATAATATACAACACTGGCATTTCAAAATGGCTTAGTTGAAATGGTTCTATAATTCTGGGTCTTCCCAAGACAGCACTACTTACATGTTTATAAAATTAATGGAATATGTGAATCTGGTATGAAAAAATTTTCTTCAATGAATGATTCTGAGTCTTCATGAAAAATTCTCATGAAGAACTACCAGGTGGGGCATCTCCTATCTTGAATTCTCTATGCTTCTAGCTTCTCTACCATTCTCCCCTTTCAGTGCAAAGGCTTTTTGGGTAATATTTTGATCTGTGGCTTACATAAAACACTCTGAATCCTTCAATATGAAGGCCTGGCCACATGTAAAGAAGTAGTAATACCTGTAATCAAGCATATTTGGGCTTCTACAAGATGCAATATTACTTAATGTGATACTATCACTGAAATATTTAGTCCAGATTTTATAGCCGGCATCTGTAGGCCAAAAGGATGATGTATTGTAGCATTGTAGAACAAGAACACACTTATTTTTTTTTTTTTTTTTGCCTTTTCGAAGAGGGAAGGCAGGGCAATTGAGGTTAAGTGACTTGCCCAAGGTCACAGGGCTAGTAAGGGTGTCAAGTGTCTTGAGGCCGGATTTGAACTCTGGTCCTCTGTTATGGGAATCTGAAGATCTTCCCTGCCCCTAGGCCTTTTGCTAAAGTGGCTACGTGACTCTGAGGACCCTTGGATATTTGAAAGTATATTCTGTTCCCTAATAGGCTGAACGTGGTCATATGGAGCCTGTGGCACCAGGCTTGTTTTCCAGGAATGCCTGTGCCTTGTAGCTTTGTGA
>JAQQSV010007078.1:0-14111 GCA_028646515.1 Pseudochirops corinnae
AAGAGAGAGAGAGAGAGAGAGAGAGAGAGAGAGAGAGAGAGAGAGAGAGTGAGACTGTTGCTCTGTGGCTACAATCCATTACTACAGCACCCACAGATATGATGGTCCAGGAACAGTGCGGGCATTTTGGGAGGAGGTGGTGGTGATGATGGTGGAAATTTGCCTTCTAGGCTGGCTTGATTAGTTTTGGTTACATCCTCCTAGCCTTGAAGGACACCAAACCTGGTATAATCACATAAGACAAGCCACCAGGGTGAACATGGAGAGCAGGAGTCAGTATTAAAGGGGCTGGTGTCATTACATTGGAGACAAGCCTATGATTGACTGCAGGAGGGAGAACAGATCCTGTCACCCTCTGATTGGTTATCACCCACCCTTTGGGGTCATTTCATGCTCACATTTGGAGATCACTTCTTAAGAAGGACAGTGAACGATGTGAAAGGTCAATCAGTCAGTCAACAGACATTGATTAAACACCTACTACAAACCAAGCCCTATGGTAGCTACTGGGGATACAGAGACAGAAACAAAAGTCCTTGCCCCTCAGGAGCTCATGTTCGAATGGGCAAGCAGCATATACTTATATAAACATGTATAAAATAAATACTAGGTCATTTTGGGGGAGGACTCACTGGTAGCTGGGAGATCCAGAAATATTTCATTCAGAAGGTGCCTTGGGTTGAGTTTTGAAGAAAGCAAGAGATTCTAAGAGACAGGAGTGGAGGATGAAATATATTCCAAGCATGGGGGATTATAAGTACAAAAGCTCAGAGGTAGGAAATGGCTTGTCAGGAAGCAAGACCAGTTTGACTGGATTGTAGAGTATGAGAGGAGAGTATCCTAATGTATAACAAGGCTGGAAAGGTTGGTTGTGGCCAGGTGGTGAGGAAGGCAAAGGAGTTTACTGAGTAGGGGGTGACATGATTAGACTTGTCTGTTGGGAAGCTAGTACAGGGAGACGAAAAGCCTGGGGGCCCTCTTTGGGTCCAGGACAGGAAGGGTTGCTCAGACATGGTTGAGGCCATCTAAGTCAAACTGAAGTTATCTTAGGGGAGGATTTCTATGCTCAGTAAACTTTTAGTGCTATCATTTTGCATTTTTCTTTATTTGATCTTTTCCCCCATTAGTTACCAAATAAGTTAAAAAAAAATTTTTTTTATTTACTCATTTACTTTTAATTTACAAGATTCAGTTCCACAATCACTTGAGTTTCAGATTTTCTCCCCTCCCTTCCCCGCGCCCCCCATGGTGGCATGCGATCATGTATAGGATCTGCAAATACTTTCACATTGTACAATAGTTTGGTTATATAGAAGGGCTGTAACCAATGAGTGATCACTGGGAAAAGAAAAAAAAAAAAAGCAAAACCAGACATGAAAGAGAACGATAATGTGTTTTCCTTCAGTCTCCATTTAAACTATAGTCTTTCTATATCTTTCTCTGAGTTTAGGTATCTCCTTCCATCCTGAGGCTTGTAGAGTTGTCTTTAGCTGTGCGTTGAAGATAGTCCAGTTTATCAAGGTTGGTCATCATATGTACGATGTGTCTGTGATTGTGTACAGGTTTTGCCTGGTTCTGCTCTTCTCACTTAGCATCAGTCCGTATAAGCCTCTCCAGGTAATTATGAAGTCCATCTCCTTCCCACCAAATAAATTTCTTTTGGAAAAAACTAACCTATGGCTCATGCTCCTTTCCACAACCCACATATCCTCTCTCAGCCTTTTTTTCTCCTTCAGGACTCTTTACTTTTTAAAATCTAAATTTAAATTTAAATCTAAATTCACTTGTATAAAAATAGAAGGAAGGAAGAAGAATGGAGGAAGAGACCTCTCCCTGGCCCCCACACTTCCAGAAGACTTCTAGACCAAATGATTATTTGTCAGGGAAAATGATTTGAGTGATGACACATCTAAATCCTGTTTTAGCATTTAAAAAATTGTTGCTTTTGTCGTTCAGTTGTATCTGACTCTTTGTGACCCCATTTGGGATTTTCATGCCAAAGATACTGGAATGGTTTCCCATTTCCTTCTTCAACTCATTTTATAGATGAAGAAGCTGAGAACAGAGTTAAGTGACTTGCCTAGGGTCACACAGCTAGTACATGTCTGTGACTGGATTTGAACTCATGAAAATGAGTCTTCTAGATTCCAAGCCTAGTGTTCTGTCCACTGCAGCGCCACCTAGCTGCCCATAATTAAAAATAAATTAGACCTGTGATTTTATTGGTATAGAGACTTCCTGTGGGGGAAACTTACTCTTTTGTTTTGTTTTTGTTTTGTTTTTCTCTGAAGTTTATGTTCTTTGAGAGTTGTGCTGTACTTTGTGAAATCAGGTGACTTTGCCAAGGTCACAGAGCTAGTAAGTGTTAGAGATGGGTGGGTCTTAATCCCAAATCTTCCTGACTCTGAGGCCAGCCCTACATCTATCAGGAGACTCTGCCTCTTACAGTCCTTACCTCACCCAGCCTTCGTTTCAGCTTGGGACTACTTTTATTTGTCAGAAGGTGATGAGAAGCCTGATAAAAGCTGGTTTGGGGGATTGATACTGAGGGCTGATGTGGTAGGAGGCAGTGAAGAAACTTTGGGGCTGTGATGAAATGAATGAAGCTCCCTGAAATCCTTGTGCCTAATGACTGTTCCCATGTCTAGATGATGATCAAGGCTCACTGAAGGGATGAGGCAGATTAAAATAAAGAGGGTCTTTTGAAAGACATGATCATCCAGGAGATTTAAAAGCCATTTGGTTTGTTTTCAACAGCCCATGTAAGTTCCTGTGCTGAATTTTTGGCATCCTTCTACTCACAATTGCTAAATAAAATCCCATCCTGGCTTCTCTAGGAGATCCATTCCTCAGACAGAGTGCAGAGGGCTTGGTGCTGTGGAGATCCTGAACCTCCTGGGAGTGTGGTGCCTTTTAAAATTTAGTCTAGTGTTCAGAAGAAAAGAATAAAACCCTCTTTGGTAATGGAAGCAAATTATGAAAGGTTAATATACATTTTAAATATATATGTATATGCATACATAAACCTATGTTTACATACTTAATTTTTAAATTATGAACCAAATTGTATATTAAATATATTGTAAATTATATATATTATGTATACCAAATTAAATGAGTATTTCTATATTCAGAGTATGACAGAAAAGCAGATTATATATGAGATGGTGAATCTCTCTTAAGTACAGCTTGCTTTTCCTTTAAACATATAATAATTTAAGCCTGTACCCTTTAAAGTGATCCTATTTGTGTTTCTTTCTGGCTTCTGTCCTTTTCAATGCATTTAAAATTACTTCAGTTATTCTCTTTTCTTCTCTTTTCACTTTTTTTGTGAAAATTTTTACATTTTATTTTCCCAGTTACATGTAAAAACAATTTTTGACATAGTTATAAAAATTCTGAGTTCCAGATTCTCTCCCTTCCTCCCTCTCCATTCCTTGAGAAAGCAAGCAGTTTGATATATGTGTAATCATTCAAAACATTTCCATATTAGCCATATTGCAAAAAAAAAAAAACAACAAAAAAACAAAACAGACCAGAATACCCCAAAACAAAAGAAGAAAAATAAAGAAAATTTTAAAAAATCTGCATTCAGATTCCTTCAGTTCTTTCTCTGGAGGTAGATCGTGTTTTTCATTGCAAATCTTGTGGAATTGTCTTGGATCCTTGTATGGCTGAATAAGTCATTCCCAGTTGGTCATCATAGAACATTGCTGTTACTTATACTTCCAGGTCTCTGGGTCCTCTGTTGGGTCTGAACTCCTTGAACTAGAGTCCTTGATTCATGAGCAAAGCATTCCTCACAATTTTGGGTCACACTCTCTCAAAAATGCCTTCAGCAGCAATAGGAAGAATGGGCACAAACGTAGAATAAACTGTTATTGAGGTCATGTGTTGGCCACGGAGCCATTTTGTATCCCCAGTATAATCCTTAGCACATAGTAGGTGTTTACTCAGTGTTCTGATTGTTTAATTGATTGAGGCAGAGAAGAGGGAAGGGGTAATGTTGGTCACTTGTTTGAAAGTCTTCAAACTTTAACTTTCCCCAACTGAGTTTTGGCTTTCCAGATCTGCTTGGAGCAGCCTAATGTCTTTGGATGAGCCTTTTACCCAGTCTCTTTAATGAATGAGAAAAAAGGAGAGAAGGAAGAGTTATGTACATAATTCCCTCTCCTCCTATCTCTCCCACTTCATTATTAGTACCTTCTGAATAGTGGGCATATTCAAGCACATCAAGCACGTATTCAAGGACATGTCAGTTCTATGAGAGAGCTGTCATTTCATTCATGTTGGGTATACCCTCTGGAGGCAGCTAGCTGGTTCAATGGATAGAGTGCTGGGTCTGGAGTCATTAAGAACTGAGTTCAAATCCAACCTTAGACATTTCCTAGCTGTGTGACCCTGGGCAAGTCACTTCCCTGTATTTGCCCCAGTTTCTTCAATTTGGGGATAATAATGGTACCTATGTCTCAGAATTGTGAGGATCAAATGAGATTGTATTTGTAAAAAGTGTTTAGGGCAGTGCCTGGCATATAGTAGGTACTTAATAAATGCTTATCCTCTTCTCCTTTTCTGCCCTCTCTCCCCTACTCCCCACATCCTTTCTTGCTCCTTTGTTGATGGCCTCCCATCTTTCCTCCTCAGTTGATCTACCTGGGGAGAGTAGATCTTACTTCATTGCTTCCTTGCTCTCACGTGGAGACCAGTGGAAAACACTGGCTGCCTGGGTCTGCTAGCAGTCCCCTTGCTCTCTTACTGTTTGCCTGGCCCCCTTCTTTTCTGGTTTCACTTCTTTCTGTTGGAATCCCCTTCTTCTGTGAGGGTAAAAGAGACCCAGCTTCCTCCCTTCCTCCCTACCAGTACTTCTGACTTAGTTAAGGGAATTGGGAAGCCTTTATGAAGTAACAAAATTCCAGCTGGGGATGAGTTTTTCATCAAATATGTATTTATCAGCAGAAAACCCCCCATCATGCTCATTAAGGTTTTAAACTGGATCCTTGAGTCAAATGAAAGGACCTTTTCTCTCAAAGCACATTAAGTCCTATAATCTAATCTTACTCATCACAGCAAAGCCTGAAAATGAGATGAAATACTTTAAATGAGCTCAATTAAAATGTTTTCTTTCCCTGAATGCCAGGGTGTGTGTGATGGGAACACTGCAGAGATCAAAACCTGCCCCGCCAACTGCCACACTCCCCAAACTGGAGACTGATTCAGACTTTGCCTTTTCTTCTGTACTGCTGTCACAGATATACAAAAAGTATTTGAGGATCAGATGAGAATCATAGAATATGAGAGTTGGAAGGGTGCTTAGCAGCCAGCCAGTCCAATCCATGCTCAAAAGGAATCCCGACTAAAATATGCTCAACAAGTAAGTGATTGTTTAGTTCAACCTTGGCTTAAAGACCTCCAAGGAGGGGGAAACCCATCACCCCTTAGGTCAAGCCATTCTGCCATCGGATAGCTGGAATGCAACACAGCCCTTCAAATGCTTGAAGACAGCTATCTTTTCTCCAGATAACCAAGCCATTAGTAGCCATTTAAAAAAATTAAATTTTATTTCATTGTTTTTCAGTGAATGAAAATCCACCTCCTCTTCTTCCCCATAAAAAAGCAAGAATAGAAAACCCCTTGTAACAGAGTCAAGCAAAACATCCTCACATTGAAAAAATTAAATTAAAATAAAAAAATTGTATTAAAAGTGAAAAAAATTCTCACATTAGCCATGTTCTAAACAAAACTATGCCTCAATTTGCACTCTCTGTCCATTCATTACCACCAGGAGATGGACAGCAACTTTCCTCCTGAGTCTCATGAAATCTTGGTCATTGCATTGATCAGAGTTCTTAAGTTTTTCAGAGTTTTTTTTTTTGGCTTTACAACATTGTTGTTATTATATAAATAACTGACTAGTATTTAAAACATTGTATAATTTGGTGTATTGTACTGTATTTTTTGTTATATAGATTGATTATTGTATAAAATAACATTGTATACAATGTTATTGAATAAATAGTATACAGAAATCCTGGTTCTGTCCACTTCTTTCTGTATCAGTTCATGCAAGTCTTCGCAGGTATCTCTTGAACTGTCCCTTTTATTATTTCTTGTAGCAAAATAATACTCCATCATATCAGTATACTGGAAATTGTTTAGGTATTTTCCCATTGATGGTGCCCAGTTCTTTTAAGCCATCCTTATCTATATCAAGGACTCAAGGTCCTCCTGAACATTTTTCCAGTTTATAATGGTTGCTCTTAAATTGTGGTGCCTGGAATTGTACATAATCCTAGAAGAGGTCTGAGGAGCACAAAGTACAATGGATTATCACCTCCCTATTCCTGGAAGTGATGTTGCTCTTAATGCAATCTGAGACTTCATTAGCTTTTTTGGGCTTTCACATCACGCTGCTGGCTCATATTGAGCTGAATACCTTCTAGTGTTTTGGGGAACAGCTGTTGTCCCCTGTTTTATACTTGTAAAGTTGACTTTTTATAGGCAAGTGAAAGACTTTCTATTCATTCCTGCTGAATTTCATCTTATTCGATTCGACCCAGTGCTCTATCCAGCCTGGCAAGATCTTCACATATCCTGATGTGGTAGCACTCCCTCCCAGCTTTGTTTCGCAGGCAAATCTGTTGAAAATATCATCTATGCCTTTATCCAAGTCATTGATAAAAATGTTAAATAGCACAGATCCCTTGGGTCCCCCAACTGGAGTCCTCCTGCCAAGATGGCATCCAACCTTTGACGACTACTCTGAGTTTAGCTATCTTCCCACTCCTGATTCCATCTGTTTATATTTTCAGATGTTTGGGAGTCTGTAAAACCTGACTTTTTCAAATAAGCCATTTGTGCCGAAGAAGTAGAAAATGGAAAAAGACAAAAGCATTGACTTTCAGCATCCCCTGAACAAATTTAAGTGATAGTGGCGGCTAGGTGGCTCAGTGGATAGAGCACTCACTGGTTCTGGAGTCAGGAGGACCTGAGTTCAAATTCAGCCTCAGATAACTTACTAGCTATGTGACACTGGATAAGTCACTTAACCCTGATTACCTCAAAAACAATTTTATTGATGTGCTAGTCACAAGTGGGGTAGGAGTAGCCTAAGAACCAGTGACTTACTGAACTTACTATATTCAACTCTGCCTACAAAGTGGAGAGATACAGTAGTCACAGACAGCACTGATAGAATACCACAATCTCAGAGTTCAGAGGGACTTCAGAGAACATCTTTGCAACTTGTTCCTGAACTTAAATTCCATTGAAAACATACTTGATTTGTGTGCATCTAATTTTTGCTTGAAGACCTGTAGTGAAAGCAGTTTATTGCATTCTGAACCAGCTCATCCCATATGTGGGATGCCTGGTTCTTCACTGATTCTTCCACTTAATTTTTTTCTTTCGTTATTACAGAATTTATATCAGCAGGATTCATGTGACTCATGCAGTAGTGTGAGGTGGGCAATATAATTCAGTGGGAAGACCACTGGCTTTGGAGTCAGAGCACTTGGATTCAAATCTTGTTTTTTTTTGTTTTTTGTTTTTTTGCTAGCTATCTGACTTTGGGCAAGGCATGTAACATTGTTGGACCTCAGTTTCTTCATCTGTGAAATAAGGAGGTTATTTTTGAGGATTTGATTCTGGGTAAGCCAGAAAAGGAACAAAGACTTATTTTATCCTGTGCACCTTTTGGGAAGTAGGTAAAGCTTTTTAAGTGTGCCCAATTTTTATACTTTCATATTATGTTGACTTTTCAGGCAACATATCTCACAGGCTTACACCATTCTTTTAGTTCTAATTTTTATCACCTTCCTCATTCATTTCCTAGTTTCATCTCATCTCATCTCCCTTCTTAAACAGTCAGTCAGTCAACAAAGTGCTTATGTGCCAGGTAGTAGAGATATATAGACGAAAATGAAATGATTCCTGCTTTTAAAGAACTAATATTTTATTGAGAGGAGCCACCATGTGTGTCTATATATAGATGAGATAATTTTGATGGGGAAAGAAGTCACTAGAAATTGGGGGAAAAGTCTCATGTGTAAGTTGGTCCTTGAGTTGAGTTTTGAAGGAAACTGCCTTTAAACAATTATTGAGCTCTTTGGTTTCTGCATCCCCTACATTTCCAATATGTCCCTGTCATCTCTTCCTCCCAGAAAGTTTTTAAATAAATAATAAAGAGAAAAAAGCAACCAGTTCAATGGAATGAACCAGTACATTGGAAAAGTCATCTCTCTTGTTCTCTAGAATGGGGGAGAAGGTCCCTTTCATATCTCCTTGGGGACAAGTTCGGTCTTTGTAATGTCACAACATTCTGTTCTAATTCTTTCATTGTTCTTTTTCATTGTTGAAGTTATTATGTAAGCCGTTTCTTCAGCTTGTTTCACCTTCAGTCAGTTTATGAGTCTCCCTGATGCTTTTCTACATTCATTTCTCAGAGCAGAGTAATATTCTATTACATTCATGTAACACAGTATGTTTACAGGCATACCTCACTTTGCTTTATTGTACTTTACAAATGTTGCAGGTTTTTTTTTTAAACAAATTGAAGGTTTGTGGCAACCCTGTGTCAAGCAAATGTATCATTGCAATTTTTTTCCAATAGCATGTGCTCACATCATGTCTCTCTGTCACATTTTGGTAATTCTCCTTCAGTTTTTTTTTCCTTATTATTACCTGTTATGATGATATATGACCAATGGTCTTTGATGTTACTATTGTAATTGTTTTGGGGCACCATGAACCATGCCTGTATAAGATGGCGAACTATAAATAGTGTATATTTTGACTGTTTCACTGATTGGCTGTTCCCTCATCTCTCTCTCTCCTTGGATCTCCCTATTCCCTGAGACAATAATATTGAAGAATATTACATAAACATAGTTGATAAAGCAGCAGCAGGTTTTCAGAGGACTGATTCCAATTTTGAAAGAAGTTCCAAATGTTATAAAACAGCATCACATGCTATAGAGAAATCTTTCCCAATCGATGTGGCAAGTTTCACTATTTTATTATTTTAAGAAACTGTTACACCCTAATCTTCAGCATCCTCCTCCTGATCAGTCAGCAGCCATCAACATTGGGGCAAGACCCTCCGCTAGAAAAAAAGATTATGACTCACTGAAGATTGAGATGATGGTTAGCATTTTCTAACAATAAAGCATTTTTAATTAAAGTAGTGGTTCTCAACCTTCCTAATGCCGCAACCCTTTAATACTCTTATGTGGGCATATCTGCATGTGGGTGAACCCACCTGGAGTTGGATAGAGGAGTGGTGTGTTGGTTCCTAAGACCATCGGAAATATGTGTTTTCAGATGGTCTTAGGCGACCCCTGTCACCCCTGTGAAAGGGTCGTTTGACCCCCAAAGGGCTTGCGACCACAGGTTGAGAACTGCTGAATTAAAGCATGTACATTTTTGTTTAGACATAATATTATTGCACATGTAATAGACTACAGCATAGTGTAAACACAGCTTTTATATGTATAAGGAAATCAAAAAATTCATGTTACTTGCTTTGTGATATTTTCTTTATTGAGGTGATTTAGAACCAAATCTACACTATCTTTGAGGTATAGCTGTACTTATTTGTTATCTCAAGTAGTGTTGCCAAGAGTATTTTGGGGTCTATGGGATATTTCTTTTTATCATTGTCTTTCTTAAGGTATTCACTTAAGCAGTGGGATTTCTAGGTTTCACAGATATGGACAGTTTAATCACTTCCTTAGTCACTTCTAAATTATTTTCTGGAAGGGTTGCACAGATTCATCCTTCCGACACTGTTTAATTAGTGTGCCTATCTTTCCACAACCTCTCCAGCATTGACTCTTCCTATTTTTTGATAGCTTTGCCAATATGCCAATTTGATGTGAAACCCTAATGTTACTTTTTTTGCATTTTTTTTATTACTAGTGATTTGTAGTAATATTCAATATGGTTATTATTTTTCATATCTTTTTACCCTTATTGATTGGTGAATGACTCTTGGTTTTATATATTTTTGTTTGTTACCTATATATATCATGCTTTTACAGACCCTTAGCAGAGATATTTGATACAAAGATTTCCATCCATTAACTACTACCTTATCTCAGCTGCATTAATTTTGTTCATGCAAAAGCCTTTCAGTTTCATGTAATTAAAATTTTACATTTTACTATTTGTGATCCAGTCTAAGAAGGGTACCTAATCCTTCTTTTAATTTATTAATAGTATGACATTTAATATTCAGGTTAACCTTAAGAAGCAAAAATGACTTACGGTGCAATCTCAGAAAGGATTGAGGCTGTGCTCTTTCTGAGAGGCATCTGGGTGCCTCAGTGGATTGAATGCTGGTCATGGAATCAGGAAGACTTCAGTTCAAAATCGACCTTATTAGACAACTTAGTAACTGTGTAATTCTGGGCAAATTATTTGACCTATGTTTGCCATCTGTAAAATGGGAATATAATAGAACCTACCTCTTAGGGTTTTTGTGAAGATTAAATGAGATTGTATTTGTAAAATGCTTAGTAAAATGACTGGCACAAACAATAGTCACTTAATAAATGCTTGTTTCCTTTCTTTCCTCAATTGCTTGATTTTCATGTGCCTACTTTCTATCTTATTTCCCATTTCTGTAAACTTCCTGTATATAACTCTGGAAATGGATGGAAATCGTTTTTCTTTTCTTTTCTCTTCTCTTCTCTTTTTGGCCTTTTTTGCTCCATCTTGTATTTGTCTCAGCAGAGACCTGGCATCGTCACTTCACAAAAACTGACACCCACAGTTTCATTGGCTGAACCTTAGGAAGAGTAGAAAGCCCCTATTTCATTTCACATGCACTGGTTACAGTAAGTCTTGTCAGTGGCTCAGGGCTACTCACCCAGAGATCGCTGTCTTGAGCAGAAACAGCTTCCTTTCAGCTCTCTGGATTCATTCTCCTGCAAGGATGGTGGCCTTTATTGCCTTTCACTGTAGGGGGAGAAGGGGGCTGGCAGGAAGATTAAAGGCTATTGCTGCGGATCCTCCTGAGCTGAAATTATTGTGGCACGTTTAGTTTTAAAGGTCACTTCTAGAAAAACTTCAGACTTTGGAGTTGTAGAAATCAGGCAGGCAAGGACAGGTCTGGTCCTGGAATACTTCAAGGCTGCGTGTCTGTGAAATGCCTCCCTGGAATGTGTGTAGTCACTGGGATGCTTTAATATAGCATGGCTGTAAGAGATCATGGAGACCAAACCCAAGTAGGGAAAGTTTGTTTCCTGTTCCTTTGCTACTTTGTATCTTCCTTATGAGTCCTCCCCGCTATATACTTCCAAATTTCATACTGCTCCCTGCAGAGACATTTAGGGTAACCCATCTTTCTAGGCTCCCATCTCCTTTCTATCACCTTTCCCTCTACCCCAGTGGTTCTCAACCTGTGGGTCACTACCCTTTTGGGGGTCACAGGGGTCGCCTAAAACCATTGGAAAACACATATTTCCTATGGTCTTAGGAAGTGAGAAACTGCTCCTCTATCTGCCTCCTGGTGGGTCCATCCACATGCAGATGCACCCACATACGAGTATTAAAGGGTCGCGGCATTAGGAAGGTTGAGAACTACTGCTTTACCCCATCTGAAACTACCTATCTTGTGCTCCATTTTCTTACTGCTTTGCTCCCGGATAAGTAACTTGATAAATTAATGTGTTTTTTGGGGGGGAATGTAGAATTTAGAATCTGAAGGTAGCTTATTGATGCCCCCTCCAGTTTTTCTTCTGATGAGGAAATTGAGGACCAGAGGTGAAATTATTTGCTTAGGGTCACACAAACAGTAGACTTAAAATTCAGTTCCAAGACCATCTAAAAGTTTCAGAGTGAAATAAAGGAATGACCAGGAAAAGAGAGTGAGACAGAGTAGGAGATGGTGACCAGGACAACCCTCTGATGGATTTTGCTGCATGGGTCTCTTAGGGATGTGTAAGAACCCTTTCCCAGAGGAAGTGAGTTATGTGGGTGAGGGGAGAATGTGCTTGTGAAGATGGGGTGTAGGTCAAATGAAGCAGGCTCCCTGACTGATTTGTCCTTTTTTCAGGGGCAGTGGGTTTCAGGATTATAGAAAAAGAGATTTTGAGCTGGAAGGAAACTTTGAGGTCATTAAGTCCAATTCTCATTTTATAGATAAGGATAGAGGCCCAGTAAGGCACTGAGACTTGCCTTTTGACTCTGTTGAAATGTTTACCTGGAT
Organism: Pseudochirops corinnae; assembly: GCA_028646515.1. NCBI lineage: Eukaryota > Metazoa > Chordata > Mammalia > Diprotodontia > Pseudocheiridae > Pseudochirops > Pseudochirops corinnae. Next base: position 12,209 of record JAQQSV010007078.1, read on the forward strand.
GTCTAATACAACTTTTTTTTTCACATTTATTAATTTTATTTTTAATTTATGGAATAAACCAAGCATTTCCATAACCTATAATAAAAAAAGATGATTGCCCATGAAATGGCAAATCTATTATGTCCTTTAAAGTATATAATAAAGTTATCATTTACATTTGTTTTTTTTTTCTTTTCTTTCTCCCTACCCTCAGAGATGGCCATCATTAGACACAAATGGGTATAGATATATGTAAAATTATTCTATACACACTTCTGTTTATCATTCCTTTCTCTGGATAATAAGACCAGGACATAACATACTTCTCACCACACTGTCAAAATCAAGCAGTTAACTAAGGAGATTTTTTTTTTTAAAGGGGAGTATGGTTTTATCTGATTTTTAAAAGCTCCATTCCAGCTGGTGTGTTTCTAATGCCCAGGTAGGCTCATTTTGCTATTAATCAGTAAGTGATCTTCTTTCCTGGTCTTTGAAATGGAATGTGGGAAGGATGTCAGAAGTAAGTCAGCAGCACAAAAAGAGATTGAGTTGGTTGTCATGGACAAATTCAGAGCTTGATGATTTTATTTCAGGTCATAGGAAGACAGCTTGAAATAATTTCAAAAACATTTAGCCTAAAGAGCAGTCTTCTTATCCTTGAAAGAGGGAGAAAGAACCAAGGGAGGTCTTAGTATGGGAGAAAAAGTGTGGCTTTTGGGGGAGCCTTTATTGCAGGGTGGTCTCCCCTGTATGTCCTTGCATTCTCTGTTAGTGGGGAAGTCTTGTGTGCTAGGTGGCTGGGCTAGGAATACGAGCTGGTTTAACTTAGCTGGGACAGTTTTCTCTTTAAAGAGGCAAGGAGGCTCTTCTGAGGATTTGACTGATCCAGAAGACCAGGGCTTAAACTTTTGGCAAGCCTTCATTCCATGTTACCTAAACCCTAAAATACCCAGCCTATGGGGAGTTAGTGTTTCCGAGATTTGGTGGAATTCTCAATATCCTTCTGACCCAGTTTTGCTGCTGTGCCTGAGTCTGAGAGGAGAAACTACTTTAATTAGTACTTGTACACTTTTAAATCTCTCAATGTAATTACATTTATTTTATTGAATTTTGGGGTTCATCCATATTTCATTGCATCTGAAACCTGAGTCTAAATCATTGGTTTGAATTAATAGCTGAGCTAAGACTGGGCCATGATGCTAGGAGGAGAATTTTGTGCTAAGATAGTGAGTGAAAACTGGGTAGTCTGAGAATGAGATGAGTTCTTATCTGTGTGAGAATCTCCTTAGCTCCAGAGATGTTAGCAGACATGGCCATACAGGATCTCATTGGGCAAGTTAGAGAGAGTGTAATACTGGGTGCAAGTTGACCTGGGAGTTCCCAGATGAGAGAATCCATTCTATTTCTAAGCCTCCTAGGAGGCATTTGAGAAGTCTAAATCTATACCAAGCAGCAGCAGGGACTACTGCTTACAGCTCCCCCCTGCCAAAAAAAACCAAAATGAAATCCAGAACCTTCAAGTAATCCTTATAAGATTCGGACTCATGGCTTTTCATCATCTACCTTATCAGTCTTTCTTTCTAAGTTTTTTTTTTTTGATCATGGCTTTCAGGTAGTCCAATAATTTTTAAATTGTCTCTCCTGGATCTATTTTCCAGGTCAGTGGTTTTTTCAAGGAGATATTTCACATTGCCTTCTATTTTTTCATTTGTTTGGATCTGTTTTACAGTGTCTTGATTTCTCATAAAGTCATTTGCTCCACTCTAATTCTGAAGGAATTATTCTCTTCAGAAAGCTTTTGAGATTCTTTTTCCATCTGGCAAAGTCGACTTTTTAAGGCATTCTTCTCCTTATTGGCTTTTTTGGCCTCTTTTGCCATTTGAGTTAATCTATTTTTTAAGGTGTTATTTTCTTCAGTCAGGTT
>JAQQSV010007079.1:0-14111 GCA_028646515.1 Pseudochirops corinnae
GGACAGGATAGGAAGAAGGGACATTTAATCAGACTTTCACAGTGTGCTCACTATGGAGAGGTTCTGTGTAATTTGACATGTTCAGCCTGTATTTGATTGCTTGTCCTTCCAGTGGGGGGTGGGTGATGAGGGAGGAAGAGAAAGAATCTAGAATCTAAAGTTCCATAATCAAAGGTTATAAATAAATATATATATATGCAATTATTATTATTATTATTATTACTGACTACATCAAACTGGAACTTGAGATACACAGGCACTGTGGTTGGGAGATCCATCCTGCCCGACCGAAAAGTGACATAGGAGAGAAGAGACTGGGGGAGCGGGACACACTGGGATGGCTGTTTTGGGGTGGTGGGTAGGGGAAAGAAGGGGAGAAAATATGTAACTCAAAATCTTGTGGAAATGAATGATGCAAACTAATATAAAATTAAAAAAAAAGATTTAGGAATCCTAGGGAAAGTATCTGTTATTAATCTAAAATTGTATTAATCTGAGGCACAATTTGTTTTTCTGTCTGAGAAGCAGTCACCTCTGTCCCCAGAGCAGGGCCAGATGCCCCAGCTCAATTGTCTAATTACTTTCTCTTTTAATTGAATGTAGAATTTTTTTTTCCTAGAAGCAATCATTCTGTAGCCAGGTCTCACTGAAAACTTGCACAGCTGGGGTCAGAAGGCGTTTATTTTGTCTGGGGTTCTTAGGATGTGTCCTTGTTATCTCATTCAATATTTCATCAAATCATTAGACTAGAAAGGACCTTCTGAAGACAGGGTTTTTCAGAGACACATATTTCCCATAGTCCCCTACTGCATTGTTTAGACTTAATTTTTCTCTCTTTACAAAGGGCAAAATAAGGTGTTTAGAGTGGGGAATCTGTGCAATAACAACTAATCAGGAAGCCTTTCTGGAAAGACCTTTTCAATATGGTCAAACAAAGATTTTCAAACATGAGAGCAAAACAGAGTAAACCTGTTTCCTTCAATAATACCTGCTGGCTTTTATCTTCCCTGGTATCAGTAAACAAGCAAGGGACAAAAAAACCTTGACACAACCCCCTTTATATTGCTACAAAATTTACTCTGGGGAAGAAAAAAAAAATCATCCCATAAATTCCTGCAGCCAGAATAATAATTCAAAGTGTCTTGCCCATAAATATGTGTTGAATTGAATTTCTATAGTGCTTTACATTTATAGAGTGCTTCACACTCCACATCTCATTTGATCTTCTTAAATGCAGGTAACGTAAGTATTATTTTCTCTATTCTATAGCTAAGAAACCTGAAACTTAGAAAAAGGAGACTTGCCCACCTTTGTGCATCTGTTGTTATTTCACAATTCTTTGTGACCCCATTTGGGGTTTTCTTGGCAAAGATACTGGAGTGATTTGCCCTTTCCTTCTCCAGCTCATTTTATGGATGAAGAAACTGAGGAAGGCAAGGTTAAGTGACTTGTCCAGTGTCACACAGCTAGGAAGTTTTTGAGGCCAGATTTGAGCTCAGGAAGATGTCTTCCTTATTCCAAGTCCATTGCCCTATACACTCTACCACCTACCTGCATTCAACTAGTAAATTTCGGAGGTGGGATTCAAATGCAGAGCTTTCTGACTCCTCATCCAGCATTCTTTGTATTGTACTCTAAAACAGAACCATAATTTACAATATTTACACCTGGCAAACATTTCTGGGAGACAGGAGGATGGAAAACATCAGAGGAGAAACCATATTTGGAGGCATAGCCCACAGTGCATTATTAGGCAGCTTCTTCATTAATTATTCTTATAAATGGTATAGTGACCCATACTTTTAAATCAGAAGATCTGAGTTCAAGTTCCATTTCTGACACATAGTGATGTGTGATCCTGGGCAAGTCACTTAATTTCTTAGTATTCTAGGCAGCTGTCTGAGACTACAATTTTAAATAAGGTTCAGACCTGCCTTAATAGATGTAGTTTCCTCACAAGTTCTCAAAAGGAATGGAATTAGAGGTTCAGTCTCCACCCCCAACTAGGTTTCAAAATAAGTTCATTCATATACACCTTCCTTGAAAGAACTGCAAAATACAAACTCAGAAGCACATTCTAATGAGAACACTTTTAGGACTACCTTAAACAAGTCAGAGTTGCTTTGGATGAACAAGAATCTGAATCACCTGACCTTTCCCTGAAAATCGAGGAGAACTGCTAAAAAGGGCACTCAACTTTTCCCTTGAACTATTTGCATCTAAAACTTCTGCTCAACCTATTTTTCAGAGAGAGATGCATTCATTATATTAATCGGAACAGAGGCTATGGTGAAATAAATGAAAGTTATTAAAGAGAGGGAGATGAATGGCACTGGAGGTGTCAGTTTGTTTTGCCAACACCAAATTCGTTTCCAGAAAAAAACCCTTATCAATTTCTAGGGAATGCTTTGTCCTGTCATGGAGGACACAGCAATAATGTACTTTATGGCTTGGTTAGAGCTGGTGCAGTGACACCAATCTAAATAAGGCAGAAGGGAAAGCTTAATCACTCTGTCATTGACCAGTTATTAACATTTTCAAACAAGGACAACAGAGGGAAAATTCTGGGAGGGCATTTTGGATTTCAGAAGACAAAAGGGGAAAAATGCGTTTGAAAGGCATGTGCTTATATCAGGAAGTGAAGTGTGAAATGTTTGCCTGTGAGGGTGAGGGCACCAGGCAAGAAGGCTCTGAACCATCAAGAGGGACTTGCCTTTGTCCTATGATGAATACAGCATGGGAGAAGCTGAGCTAGGGATGCTTGGGTATTCCTCCTTGGTGGTCCTCTAAGCTCAGTACTTTGCTTTTGTATAAACTACCTCATAATTGGCAGGTGGGGTGGAAAATTAGAAGGTCAAAAGACATTGCACATGCTTGATTCTATCTCACAATGCATATCTGAGGGGAAATTATCACCTTGTCCTCATTTCAACCAGTGAAATAATCTCAGGTGGTCTAATAATGCCAACTGGTGCCCAGGTATGCCAGGAAAAACAGCAAAGAGGTAGAGTGAAGCAGAGATGGCGATGAGTAGGCTCTGCCCCCTAAGGAGCTAGTTCACCCCAAGATCATGTTTGTGCTACAAGTGAAGAAAGGAATAGAAGATCTAATGCTCCCTCTCACAGCTTCTGGTGAGTGCATAGGGCAGTTAGTTTCCCTTAAGTGTCCTGGAAGTGAAATAGTTAATGCCTTTCAAGAATCAAAGGGGAAATTTCGCAATGATTAATAATCCTTGTTATGTGACTTCCCCTTCCATAAGATAGAAAAAGTCAGGTCATTGTTTTCCATCATGGTGCTTCTCTCCTTAACCATTTCAATGTATTACTGTATATATTGTCTGTGCTGCTATTGTCATCATCACTGTCTGAAACTAGTCACTCTTAAATGCCACTGGGTAGAGATGGGAGCTAGCCCTGGGTCAGGTCCTAGGAGGAATTTACAGAACAAGGCAGAATGAGTATGAAATGCACAGTGAATGAGTGGGAGATCTAGCATGGTTAACTCCTATCTTATATTTCCCCAGAAGATGTTGCCAACTATCCAGCTGTCAGCCCACAGACCTTGAACTTGCTGCTACTTTGGGCAGCTGTTAGGAGCCCAATTACCATTGGCATTAACTATCCTCCCCCACCACTGGCAAGCCTGGAAGGATTAATTTGAGCCACCAGGGATGTCTCTAGTCACTATTCTGATGTCAGCACAGTACGTGTCTTTTGGGCTTTTCATTTCCTCTTGGACTCTTTGCATTACTCTTACAGTCCTCCCAATCCCAGCCCAGTGCCATCTTGCTACATCAGGTCACACCTCAAGAGTCTGCTAAATCCCCAACATCTTCCTGTGAATTCATTTAATGTATTCCTGCTTCAAGGAAAGTATGCATTTAAAAGAGGAGGTTGAATATCCAGAATAATTTAATCTACCCTTCCCCATATTACTAGACCACCCTGAAGAATTCCTGTTGAGCTAAAAGACTGACTAGACAAAATTTTGAAATATGTCTTTAGGGCTTCAAGAAAAGTTGTTAAAACTGGTATGGAGGAACTTAGAGATCATTTATTCCAACCCCATATTTTATTAAAAGAAAAACTAAGATTCAGAGAGTTAAAAGAGTTACCTAGGACTACACAGTTACTTAGTGGCAGAACTAGGCCTTGAAATCAGGTCTTCTAATTCTAGTCCAATGTTCTTCTACTTCATCAGCTTTTGTTTGGGCTCCTTGACACCAAAAATTGAATTTAGACACTGTGGCATGTGGATGAGGGGATGTTCCTTGGCACATGGGTAATTTAGGAATACTGCCAATTCATAAGATTGGCCCTACTGGTAGGCAAAGATTGATTATAGTCCAGGAAGCCCTGAAAGACTGAAGAGTCAAATTCTAGTAATGTCAGGCAGAGTTTCCAAGTGCAATGGGGAGTATTGACCAATCTTCCCAGAGACGTGCCAACAGTAAAAGGCTCCTAGGACTATATAAGTATGAATATATAGCTAGGAAGCTGTAGAATTCAATCCAACAGACTCAAATGTCACAGGTATTTATTAAGTTCCAACTGTATACAAAGCATCCTGGCAGAGTAGACAGAGAGCTAGCCTTAGAATCAGGAAGCCCTGGGTTCAAGTTTTAAATACCATTCCAACTGTCCATATGAAGGGTGAAGCATTGTGTAACCTCTCAGTCTCCCAGACAACATTCTAAGATTACAAAACACTGAACAGTTCCAGGTTCACACTGGTAAAGGAAGTGCTGCCCTCACTGAAATTTGGTAAACCAACAAAATCACAAGACTGGCTAAAGGATAGCAACAATAATAACACATTTACAATTGCTGGGCATTGTGCTAGGTTTGGGGGATAAAAAGCTAAAATGCTCTCAGAAAGACAACAAAGACCCAAAGGAGAGAGGCTAGATAGCCAATGATTGCTATGAGTCACAAAAGCATCTATTAGCAGAACTGGGATTTGAACTCAGGTCTTTTGACTCAAAATCTATTACTCTTGTCATTGTATCATGAGTGATGGAAAAAGTCAAGTGAATATTTTGGAGATGTTCCACCAGTCCTATCTCTATGTGATCATATCTCTCAGTCTCTGTAGGATTTGAAGTCCCACAAAAGGAGGAAACCATAGTGAAAGGTAATTTGATTTGGGGGAGCAAGGGTGGAGGGGAACCTAGTTGGACTAGGAAATGTGAGATGCATTATAAAGTTTTAATCGAGAGCCTTGGATTTAAGCATGATTCATTCCACCAACTTTACTTTGCCAATGCAGAAACAGTGTTCACACTAATAACATATTTCAATGTGAATGTCTTTTTAAAAATCCTTAATTTGAGGTCTAATTCACTTGATAGCCTCTTTGAGAAGACAACTGCACATTCAAAGCTAACACCACAGGAACATATTTAAGACCAAAGAAGAGAGAAAGAAAAAAGGGGGAAGGGAGAATGTTATATACTGGATGCTGCAACACATTATTAAATTTCCTGACTTCTGTGTCGTCAAAGGAAGGAGTGGGACCTCTTAATAAACTATCACTCAGAATTTCACAGGAGGCAGTAATTAACAGCAATAGCAAACACCTTCTCCATCAGTCAGACTGAGCTGGGTGGTGGTAGGAGACAGAGATTCGAAGATAGAGAGAATAGAGACACAGAGAATGAGAGAAAGACAGAAATTCTTAGGAGAAAAATGAGCTACCAATAATGTAACCACAGAATCCAGGACAAGCAAGCAGGAAGGGACAATGGGAAATATTTTACAATGGAATCCAATATAATTTCACAATATTTCTTTCCTCAGTGGAGAGAGCCAACAAGCCAAGTTGAGATCAATGAGTTGATTTTGATGGCTCCAGAATAACAAAGCTGCCAAGAAGACATAAATGCCAACCAAGAAATATGTCCATGCCCTCACCCTTCCCCTAATTCACCCCTGTAGAACAGATTTATGTTTGTGTTGAGAAAAGTCACTCATAGAAGTATCCCTGACACTCTCTATCCATCCTCAATGCTCTTCCATTCTTTGCACATGCAATGACTCTTAGGTTACTAAGATATTGGTCCAGAGATGATACCTCCTGTCTATATAATGTGCTATTGACTAGATTGTCTATTAAGGATGGAGAAAATTGGTCTATATGTCCACATGGTGAAAAGGGGGAAACTGAGGGGCTAATGGGAATTATTTTGGCTTCCATTTATAGCCAGCTTTCAGTTGGACACCTGGCAGATTATCCAAACTTTGTCTTTTCCTTTCTCTGGTTTTATTGCAGTAAGATCATAAATTCCCCACCAGGACTAACCCTGAGGGTGGGTGGACCTGTCAACTGCCTGACCACATAACACAAAGGTGACTGAGAAACACCCCTTGTTCAGAAACTCATCCAATGCTAATATGGCATAGTTTTGTCTTGTGTAGAATTCCTATTATTAGAGTCATTCCTTTGCTTTACATATAAATAAAAGTATGTTATCTGAAGAATACCTTTCCGTGCCTTTATATTTGCTGAGACTAGGCCCTTGTTTAGCTTTCTTTTTATGATTTCTTTGATGTAGAGGTCCTATTGAGGAAAGGCTCTCTATCAGTGAGAATAGGCAACTGTTCTACAGCTTACAGTCTTTGAGAGTTGCTGGGGTACTGAAAAGTTACTCATCTTGAGTCACAAAACTAGTATGATTTAAGTAAGGACTTGATTCCAGATCCATCCTGATTCCAAAGCTGGACCTCTCTCCAGTTGCATCTATTGACTTCTCTGATTAGAACATTAAAATGAATTACTGTATCAGATTATTTGCTAGTCTTCTTGGAAGCCACAGATAGCCTGTCTCTGAATGTGTAAGATATAAAATAGGGCCCAGGTAAATTTCTGTGAAAGAAGATGGGGTAGAACATGGTAGGAAAACACTCTAAGTGGCTTAAAAACAACATTGAGCTCTAAATGAAGATAGCTGTTTTGTATTCGACATATTAAGAAAGGCCATGGACAGATATAACTGAAGCTATGCTAGGGAGTATGGAGAGATTTAGCCCAAAGATTCCAGGCCTATGAATAGGGGATTTAAGATTGAGAAACCTTTGAAAGGTTTGTCAAATATATGACCTTTTTTTCCTCCAATGAAAAAGAATGATAACCAGACACTAACCTCTGAAGTGGCAAAGAGCTACTTATTTAAAAGTGTACATGTACCACAGGAAGGTGAGGATGAATTGTAGTAGTAAGCAGATTATGTGCCAATGAAAATCAGCAATCATTTTTTAACTAACTACTAGGAGTCAGATAAACCAAGACGCCATTTTTTAAAATAAATGCTTTAGATACCAATTTCTATTCTAGAGACTATGAGATACTTAGATTTGAATGTACTAAAAGTCAGATGAGGGTAACCTGAGTGCAGATGTTGAAACGGTGAGGGGCATGGAGAATATGGAGAATATTCTCCAAATGGAGAATAATAAGAGCATCATAAATACTTTGCTGATCATAGGATTCAAAAGTGGAAGGGCTGTTACAGATAATTCAGTGGGGACTCCTCACCTGATTCCCCTTTAAAGATGAGACACCTGAGGCTTAGAGCCAGGAAGTGTCTTCCCTAAGGTAAAATACAGTAGAGCTAGAATCCAAGCATATGTCCAATCATTCTAGATTCATTCTTTTTTCCAGTGACAATTGTTTCTACTTCACAGTTTGGCATATGTGAAGTGAGGCCTCTGGAGGGTAAAGAGAAAAAAAAAGAAAGAACACAAAATGCAAACCCATCAGTTTTGCCACTTGTGAGCACCTTCAGTAAGAGACTTGATGAAAGGAGTTCTAACATCTCCTTTGGAGCAAATGAATTTGGGGGATTATCTGTGTCTCCCTTACTTCTGGTCTCTGGAAAAGTAGACACTTTTCGTTGTTGATTAAATGTCTTGAGTTGTAGAGGAAAGAGCTACAATACATACTTGAATTTGATGGCATTCAAATAGTTCATATTTTCATAGCACTTTTAAAAATTATGAAATACTTTCATCAGGAAAACCCTGTGATATGGGGAGTTGGGAGAATTATTATTTCCACCTTACAGATGAGGAAAGATTCAGAAAGGTTAAACTATTTACACATAATCATGAAGCTCGGGATTGTCAGTTCTGGGCTTGGAGCTGGGCCTGATGACTTGAATTCTGGCATTCTTTCCATTATATCATGCTTGCTTTCATATGCACAAACTCCTTCACCAGCAACAAGGAAAAGAAAGACAAAGGAAACATCATTTTCTCTTTCTCCTCAATACTAACTCCTAGAAAACTTCCACGAGAAAGGAATTAGTACATTTCTTGATTGATCTACCCAACCTTCCAAACGTATACCACCTTTCGATTAGCATATTTATAAATACCTAACCCTTTATTTATTTTTTTGTTTTACTACAGATTTTAAGTCATTAAACACTGTCACCAACTGGGAATATTTTCTGGCATCCAGCCAATTTGGGCAGGGAAATCAGCAAAATAAGCAATTTCTTTAGCATAACTGTCCATGCTAGCCAAACAAGCAGTTGCAAAATGTTGGGAAAAAAAATACTGACTGAATAGCAGAATTGGATTATTACAGCTGGGTACATCTTTTGAAAGGTGGTGGCAGGAAGGATATAGGATAAGAAAAGAATGGCTCAGGGCTTCTGGATTTCAGCCAATGTGCCCTGCAGGAACTCTCTGTTTGCATAGAAAGTCAAGTTTAAAATGTGAAACAGAAGGACTTTTCTGGGGAAAACAGCACCCAGGTGTCTTTATTTCTTCATAAAACAATGGTAGCCCCACATCAAGCCCCAGAACCTCAGATGGATCCCCAGTTTTTCTCTTGCAGTCCCATCACTTTAATCGCCCATAGAAAATCACTTAACTGTTTTTTTTTCTTTCTGTCTTTCTCTTCAAACACTGACTAATTTTCTCTAGAAACAGGCTTCTCTGTCCATCAGTCATTATTGCTGCCCAAGATGAAACAACAGAGAGGCAGACCTGAGATTTTAACCTAGGTCTCTTGATTCCTAGACCAGGGAGGGTGTATCTAGAGCAGCGCAACCCAGACAATGGAGAAGCTAGAGGTCATGCCATATAAAGTGCCCTGAAGGAGCTGGGGATTTTAGCCTGGCAAAGAGAAGATAGGCAGGGGTGAGGAAGAGTTGGGGCTCCCAATTGCTGTCTTTTGTTATCTGTGTGATTGTCGTATAGAAGAATAGTTACACTTGTTCTGCTCATTTACAACAGACAAAACCAGGAACAACGGAGGGCCAAGGAATTGCAGAGAGGCAGAATTAGGCCATAGGTAAGCAATAAGAACCACAGATTAGGGCTTGGTTTCTGGTAATCAGTTAATGCCTCTAGAGGCCTTCAAGAGAAGGCTGTGTGATTATTTTAAGGGATGTTATACAGGAGATTTCTACTCTGAAGTCTCTTCTAATTCTGTGATTCTGTGATTGGTTTCTCTCAGCTTGTTAGGGCAGGTCCATATGTTGTCCTAATCCCGGAACAAAGCATGGATGCACTGAATTGGGTGTACTTGGTGATGCTTGTCTGTTTATTCCCTCTTAACTCTATCCTCACATCCAGACCAGAGGAGTGATGGTTGAAGATGGTGTGAATTTCTTTTGCCTACCTCTGTATTAATGCATGCCCCTATAGTTCTTCAGAGATATAACCTAATGCAAACACCTCAGCTCAACCTGGAGCTGACCACCATCTGACATCCCTGATAGTATTCTTCAGTGCTGACCAGAAAACATCTCACTTTTCCCTCTTGCAAAAATATCTTTCCCTCAACTCCCTCGTTGTGAATTTAATAACTAGGGGAGATTTCTCCTACCTTTCCAAGAATTAAAATATTCATATTTAAATCCTTCTAAATCCTCTCCTTGGTTATTGCCTTTCAGCTTATTTCCTCAGTCAATTGTATTCTATGACTGATGAGGTCATAGGATCACAGGTCTAGAAGTGAAAGAAACCAGAGAGGGTCTTCTAGTCAAGAAGTGTCAAACTCACCCTGGAACTAGCCCACAAAACTGCTTATTGTGGTCCAAATTTGATTAAAATGTAATTGGGAAATGATTTTTAAAATTCAATAAAAATATAATACAACATAGATAATGTTAATTTGAGGTTTTCTAAAACAATGTGAGGTCCCAGGGATCTGTTTCTATTAGAGATTGATAGCATTCATCTTTTTTCAATCCCCTCCTTTTACAAAGGAGAGAGCCAGGACTCAGAGAGTTTATGAAATTGATTTAAGGTCACCTACACAATAAATAATAGAACCAGGATTTGAAACCAGATCTTTTTAACTCCATATCTCACACTTGGGTCACAGTACCACATTGACTTATTAGCTGCAATGTACAATTCTCTTCTAATGTTCAACTTTTCCTTCCTAATACACACAAAACAGAATTTTCTATAGATTCTTCATATGTTTGTCTGTCAACTCTTCCAGGCTTTCCAGAATTCCCAACCCTTTACTCCAAGCAATTAAAACACAGGGACCTCCCAGAGAAACAGAAGCAAACTCTCACTGCCAGGATGCCTAGAGCTAACTCTTAGGAGGACGCCAATTTCTGTTCACACATTTATCTCCCCTAACCTTGAGAGAGGACTGCTGGGAAAGTCAAGCTCAGGATAAGGTTAAACTCTGTCTAACTTTCCTCAGGCACTAGGTTCTGGAAGTCAGTCCAAAGTCAGGGAAGTCAACAGTGTTTTTCCCGTCCATTAGGTTTATCAACTCTCTGCATATAGTATACGGTCCATTAAAGGAGCTGTGTGATGCCTACAAGAGAAACAAAACAATGGTCTTGATGACAGCAGCAGCCATCCTGAGAATAATGGATACATTTCCTATGAGGAAAAAAAAACACAACTCCAAACCTTAAAAGTGAAGTCAATTTTGTAGAAGAAAGTTTCGTTTATCTCTATCCATTACTATCCATTACTCACATAGGAAGCAGTAGTTTTTTTTTTTTTTTTTGAAAAAGGACATAGGATGGAGAGCTAAAAGGGAAATTGGAGATCATTTAAGTGAAAGTCCTAATTTGACAGATAAAAAAAATCTGAAACTCAAAGAGGTAAAGGGACTTCACCTAGGTTCACCCAAGCTGTGAGTTACAGAGCCAAGATTCAAACTGAGGTCCTTTGATATCAAATATACGACCATATTTCAACCACACAAAGTTGTCACACTATAGTCAAACTACTCCTTTATCACTGGGAGTGGGTCTTCATTTCAAAATTGAACTCAATGATCATTTTGAGAACCTATCACATACAGGTCACTGTACTTGGTGCTTTGAGGTGTACAAAGATAGGTAATCCAAAAACCTCAAAGGACTTTGCATGTAAGTGGAAGGAGAAGAGAAAAATTATGCAAAATAAATAATAAAAAACAGAATGTGGTAAGTGCCTAAGAGACTTCTCTTAGTACTTACTGTAAGTACTTAGTACTTACTGGTAGGCACACATAGACTCATACACATGTATACTCACTGACAAAGAACTATAGAAGATTAAAGGAAAGAGAGATTGCCCCTGTTTGGGGACCAGGAAATACTTAAAAGGAAGTGTCCTTTGATAAAGGTCTTGAAGAGTGAGCAGGCTATCATGAGAAGGACATTTTAAGCAGAAGAAACTGTGTTTAAAAAGGGACAGAAAGGTAAAAAGAGCTTTTGGAGAGGAGGAAGTAGGGAAACAGAAAGTCCAATTTGGCTGATATGGGACACAATTAGCTTAATATTGAGTAATAAGGAAGCCAAATTCAGGCCATTTGAGGAGAGCCCTGAAAGTCATGCTCACTTATTTGGTTGGCAATATGGGGCATGAAAATTATTTTAGCAGGGGAAAAGAGAAAATGGTATAAAGAAGACATATGTGCTGTGCATTAGGAACCCAATATCAGGCTCTGTCGCTGTTTGACATTGCGGAAGTCACATAATCTGCCAAAATAAGAATTTTAAAAGACTTCAGCAGACACAAACTGAATGAGATAAAATGTAATAGGTATAAATGTAAAGTTTTATATTTGGATTCTAAGAATCAACACCGCAAGAATAGAACTGGGAAGGCTTGGGTGAGTTTGGAGGGAAAATGGTGATTCTAGTGAACTGAAAACACAAAGCAATCTAAATGAGAGCAAAAAAGGGGGTTCTCTCTCAATCTTAAAGCACAGTAAAAGAGGTATAGTAGCTACCAGAGAGAAGCTATATCTCTTCACTCTCCCATGACTGGTCCCCCTCACATACACACCTCATATTCTTCCCTAGCCAAACCGCATTTAGAATATTTTATTGATCTCTAGGTAACACATTTTAGGAAGGGCAGCAAAAAGGGAAACAAATGTAGAGGAGGACAAACAGAAAGAATTGTGTCTATAAACCATGCCAGGAGAGGAAAAGATGAAGGAGCTGGAGATAGTTAGCATGAAGAAGAGAAATATTGGAGGGTGGTGGAAGGGAGCTTGATAATAAGTGTGTTCAAGAGGGACTTGATTTTATTTTTTCCTGTTTGACACCAGATGGTAGCACTTTAAACAATGAATAGACGTTACAGAGACATGGGTTTCAACTCATTGTAAGGAAAAAGGCCCTAATAATTAAAATTGTCCAAAAATGAAATGAATTACCACCCTAAGTAATGAGTTCTTTTACTAGAAATCTTCATGTGGAATTCAGATGACCACTTGTTAGGCCATGTTTCAGAGGGGGTTGCTAATAGGAAGAGATTACACTAAGTAGACCCTAGAGTCCCTTCTAGTTTTAAGGTTTTGTGATTCTGTGATCCATAAGTCTATGAATAGGTCAGTGATCAAGAACACTAGTGCTTCCTAGTAATTAGAGACAGTTCTCCCATGGTCATTAGCCCAATTGTTCAGAGCCCTGTGATAATGCATTTTATTCCTATGAGGGCAATAGACTGTGTGCTGTTCCTCTCAGGATCATAATACCTGGGTTGAGTTCTTGAACCTGGCCTCAGAGAAATAGTATCTCAGAGAAAGAATTATCTAATGAATAGGAAGATAAGTACCCTCAAAACTAAGATGAGCCTATGGGACCATCTGAGGATGGGAACACCCTGTGAAGCTCCATCTTGTCGAGAGGAAAACTAAAACAGATATTAAAAGCTATTGAGGAAATGCAGGTGGTCTCCCAGACAATTCCATATAAAGGTCAGAAAAAAGTGAGTAGTCCTAGAATTTTGAAGACAGAAGTCAAATTCCAGGCTATGTCAGGGTAAATTTCCTTCAAAGCTGTTGTATCAGCAAGCACCCTAACATATGTAGGGTGGCTGCTAGCACAGGTTCTTAGATCCACTTTTCTAAAGGAAAGCAACTGAAAATGGGTTAACAGTCTCACTTTAATCAATCAAACACATATCATTTACCTAGTTCAGGGGAAAAAGTTAGCACCCTGAACTTCAGAGAATGCAAACAATACAAACACAAGTTAACAAGCAGAAGTTACAAGCAGACAGAGAAACAGATCAGAAAACGGGCTTCCAATCATCTGACCATTACATCAGTTACCTATTCAGTTATCAGAGAGGGAAGCACCAACATCTGGGTTTTTCAAAGCTGAGGGGCTCAATGGCTTCCCAGAATCTCATCTGGCCAAATCACACAATTCTTCTCAAACTGAGCTCCAAAGCAAAACCTCATATCAGGGCGTATATATAGCCTTCTTCTGGATCGCAGAATGTCACAGCCCTCTTGACCCACTGCCCAATCACAAAGCAACAAAGTCCCGGCATTCTTGAAAAACAAGCCTCCCCAAAAGTGAAAGAGTCAACCTTACTCTCACGGAATTTGGCTTAGGGAAGGAATGACATAAACTCTAAACTGGGCATCTTGCCACATAGAAGAGTAGGGGGAAGGGGAATGAGAGGTGGGGTGATGGAGGGGAGATCAGAGTGGGTGGGAGGCCTGATGAATGTTCACATTTCTGTAGAGGGACAGGGTGGAGAGTGTATAGGGGGGCAGGATAGGAAGAAGGGACATTTAATCAGACTCTCACAGTGTGCTCACTATGGAGAGGTTCTGCGTAATTTCACATGTTCAGCCTGTATTTGATTGCTTGTCCTTCCAGTGGGGATGGGAGGTGA